>JAXCGZ010013508.1:82500-88108 GCA_037179515.1 Halocaridina rubra | reverse complement strand
TATGGATGGATGGGAATATCAAACAGATCTCTTTTCTCCTCAGTGTGCATTCTTATTATTTCTCTGAACGTCAGTGATATAGTATTGTAGCATATTTGAAAAAAAAAAAAAAAGTGGACTAATTCGAAATTTCAAGCATTTAGTTTGGAAGGTTTTTTTCAGGTTTAAAAATACGGTTACATGTCATCCCCTGAAGGAGGGAGGCAAATATATTTCCCCGTGTTCCCCTGCGTGCCGTAAAAGTCGACTAAATGGGACGAAGCCAGAGGACTGGGTATCTCCTCCTCTGCATTTTCTTTCTGCATGGAATCATGTTATATTGCTTTAACTCAGCCACCCCCTTATAAGGGGGAATATGGCACTTGTAAATATATAGATATTGCTTTGACTCAGCCACCCCCCTTATAAGGGGGAATATGGCACTTGTCCATAGATAGATATTGCTTTGACTCAGCCACCCCCTTTATAAGGGGGAATATGGCACTTGTACATAGATAGATATTGCTTTGACTCGGCCAGCCCCTTTAAAAGGGGGAATATGGCACTTGTACATAGATAGATATTGCTTTGACTTAGCCACCCCCCTTATAAGGGGGAATATGGCACTTGTACATAGATAGATAGTTACATATTATCAAGTCCTTAGCTTTTTTTTCTGTTTCTATTCACAGAAATTAGTGATATTCTCCGTGAGTGCAAGCTTACTGCTGGCACACGTATGTGTCACTGCGGATGGAGGAGCACATGGAACCCCGATGGCATCTGATGGAGCATTAAGCAAATCCAAAGAAAGTGGCGATCCACAGTTGACAAAAAATGGCCTTGCAAGAAGTATTAACGACATATTTTCTGGAAGTAACACAGTAGGACAAAGTCAGTCGAGTTACTCTGGTGTGGTGACAGATAAGCAAACTTCAAATACATATGGAGGTTCTGGAGGAGGAGGAGGAGGAGGAGGAGGAGGAGGAGGAGGAGGAGGAGGAGGTGGTGGTGGTTCCGGAAGTGGAGGTGGCAATTATGGATCTCAAGGAGGAGGAACTGGAATCTTGGGTGGAGGAGGAGGAGGAGGAGAAATAAGCGGTTCTGGAGGTGGAAATGGTAATTATGGAGCTGCAGGAGGAGGAACTGGAAGGTTTGGAGGTGGAGGAGGAAAAGGTGGTTTTGGAGGGGCAAATGGCAATTATGGTGCTACAGGAGGAGGGACTGGAAGCTTTGGAGGTGGAGGAGGAAAAAGTGGCTCTGGAGGGACAAATGGCAATTATGGATCCACAGGAGGAGGAACTGGAAACTTTGGAGGAGGAGGAGGAATAGGAGGGTCTGGAGGGGGAAGCAGTAGTTACGGATCTCTTGGAGGAGGAAGCGGCATCTCTGGATCTGGAAGTGGAAGCGGAGGTTATGGATCTTCTGGAAACGGAGGTGGAGCTGGAAACTCTGGATCTGTAAATGGGAATACAGTATATGGAAATTCGGGAAGTGGAGGTGCGAATGCTGGACTGAATGGAGGAAGTGTAGGCTTCGGATCCCAAGGAGGCAAAAGTGCTAATACAAGGAATGGAGGAGGAACTGGAGGTTATGGGTTCTCAGGAGGTGGGGGCGTAAACGGAGCATCTGCTAGTCCAAGTGGAAACAAAAAATCATCAGGAAATATACAACAAAATATTAGACCTGTGGGCGGAAATGGAGGCTATGATACTACAGGAAGCAGAGGCGGAAATGGAGCAGGAGGTTCAGGGTTTGGGCCTACAGGAAATGGATTTCAAAGTAATACTGGTTATGGTTCTTCTGGCAGTAGAGATGGGAATGGCGGAACTGGAATAAGAAGTGGAGGTTACGGATTTGGAGAAAATGGAGGCTCCACTTCATCTGGAGGCAGTGGAGGACAAAGTGGATCTGGAGAAGGAGGTGGTTTATATGGTTCATCAATCAATGGTGGTGGTGGAAATACTGGGTCTAAAGGAGGAGAGGCAAGTTTTGGAACAGTAACAGGTGATCGTGGAACTAATCCACAGGGAAGTGGAAATTTTGGTATTTCTGGAGGTAGGAATGGATACAATGGTTCTGGAGGAAGAACTGGCCCTCAAGGATCATTAGCAAATGGTGGTGGTAGAGGAGGTGGTGGAAACAGTCAATATGGAGGTGGAAATGGAGTCTTTGGTGCGACTGGCGATAGGGGTGCCAACACCGGATTAGGTGGAATAAATGGCATTCATGGTTCATTTGGTGATAGGATTGGAAATAGTGTTTATAGAGGAAGAGGTGGCACTCACAAACCCACTGTAAGCGGAGGGAACAATGTTGGCACTGGAGGTGCAAGCCAAAGTTATGGAGCTTTAGGTGGCAGTGGTGGAAATATAGGAGCTGGTGGATTTAATACTGGAAATACCGGGTATAATGGTGGAGGCAATGGATTAAGTGGTGGAAACGGTGGAAATAATGGTGGAAGCAATGGATTAAGTGGTGGAAACGGTGGAAATAATGGTGGAAGCAATGGATTAAGTGGTGGGAATGGTGGATATAATGGTGGAAACAGTGTATTTAGTGGTGGTAATGGTGGACAAAATGGTGGAAACAGTGGATTTAGTGGTGGAAATGGTGGCTATAATAGTGGAAGCAATGGATTAAGTGGTGGAAATGGCGGAAATAATGGTGGAAGCAATGGCTTTGGTGGTGGAAATGGTGGATATAATGGCGGAAGCAATAAATTAAGTGGTGGAAATGGTGGAAATAATGGTGGAAGCAATGGCTTTGGTGGTGGAAATGGTGGATATAATGGTGGAAGCAATGGATTAAGTGGTGGAAATGGCGGAAATAATGGTGGAAACAATGGCTTTGGTGGTGGAAATGGTGGATATAATAGTGGAAGCAATGGATTAAGTGGTGGAAATGGCGGAAATAATGGTGGAAACAATGGCTTTGGTGGTGGAAATGGTATATATAATGGTGGAAACAGTGTATTTAGTGGTGGAAATGGTGGACATAATGGTGGAAACAGTGGATTTAGTGGTGGAAATAGTGTATTTGTAAAGGGAAATGGAGGAAACAGTGGAAGCAATGGTGGTTTTAGGAATGGCAACAATGGATATGGAAGTGGAAACAACGCGTTTGGTGCAGGAAACGTTGCTCATGGTCAGAATGATGCTTCTGGAGGAAATGGGGGCTATAGAAATGGAGGAGGAGGTGGAGGAGGAGGTGCTGGAGTAGGAGGAGGAGTAGGAGGAGGAGGAGGAGGAGGAGGAGGAGGAGGAGGAGGAGGAGGAGGAGGAGGAGGGGTGTAAATGGGGGTAGTGGCAGTTACAATGAAGGAGGAAATTTGGGAAATTTCGGAAACGAAGGTGACATCCCTGTTAAGAAAGCTACAGCCACTTTTCACTTTTCCTTAAAATATCCCCCAAGACAAGAAGGAGGAGGAGCAGGAGAAGAAAGCTCAGGAGGAGGAACAGGAGGAGAGCAGTATGGAGGAGGGTCGAATAATTTTGGAAGTGGTGAAGGAGGTTCAGGCAATAATAATGGTGGTGAGATAGGAGGAGGATACAGTGGAGGACCGAGTAACAATAATGGAGGAAGTGGAGGAGGAGGAGCAGGAGGAGGATATGGAGAAGCACCAGGTAATAATAATGGAGGAAATTCAGGAACAGGATATGGAGGAGGATCAAGTGGCAATGGTGGAGGAAGTGGAGGAGGAGGCTATGGAGGAGGCTCAAATAGCAATAATGGAGGAAATGGAGGAGTAGGTGGAGGACAGTATGGAGGAGGGTTAAGGAACAATAATGGTGGACCTGGAGGAATAGGTGGAAGTGGCTATGCTGGAGGCATAAGCAACAACAATGGAGGAGGAGGCAGAGCAGGAGGTGGAAGTGGAGGACAAGGAGTAACAAATAACATTAATGGAGGAGGAAATGGAGGAGGAGGATATGAAAGAGGGTCAAATAATAATAATGAAGGAAGTGGAGGAAGAGGCTATAATGGAGGATTAAGTAATAATAATGCAGGAAGTAGTGGAGGAGGAGGAGGGGGAAGAGGAGGATTTTCAGGAGGATCAAGTAATACTAATGGAGGAAGTGGAGGAAGAGGCTATGGTGGAGGATCAAGCAATAGAAATGGAGGAAGTAGTGGAGTAGGAGGCGGAGGAGGAGGATATGCGGGAGGATCAAGTATTAATTTTGAAGGAAGTGGAGGAGTTGGAGGAGGAGGTTCAAGCAATAATAATGGAGGCAGTGGAGGAGGAGGCTATGGAGGAGGATCAAGAACCAATAATGGAGGAAGTGGAGTAGGAGGAGGGCAATATGGAGGAGGAGTTAGCAACAATAATGGTGAAAATGGAAAAAGAGGAGGACAATATGGAAGTGGAACAAATAACAATAATGGAGGAAGTGGAGGAAGAGGCTATGGAGGAGGTTTAAGTAACAGCAATGGAGGAGGTATAGGAGGAGGTAATGGAGGAGGATCAAATAACATTAATGGACTTAATAATGGCCTTAGCTTAGGAACTGGAGGAAGGTATGGAGGAGGAACAATTAACAACAATGGAGGGAATAAGGGAAGAGGACAAGGAGGAGGAGCAGATAATAAGAATGGAGGAATATCAGGAGGAAGAGGAGGTGGCTATGGAGGAGGTTCAAGCAACAATAATGGAGGAAGTGGAGGAAAAATATATGGTGGGGGATCAAGTAATAATAATGGAGGAAGTGGAGGAGTAGGAGGAGGTGGATATGGAGGAGGCTCGAGCAATAATAATGGTGGTAGTGGAGGAATAGTAGGGAGATATGGAGGAAAATCAAATAACAACAATGGAGGAAGTGGAGGAAGAGGACATGGAAGAGGAACAAATAATAACAATGGAGGCGGTACAAGAGTAGGAGAAGGAATGTATGGAGGAGTCTCAAACAATAATAATGGAGGAAGTGGAGGAAGAGGAGGAGGAAATGTAATAGGACCAACTACCAATTATGGAGGAAGTGGAGGAGGATCGTCTGGAGGGTATGCAGGAGGTTCAAGCAACAAAAATGGAGACAGTGGAGGAAGAGGAGTGTATGTAGGAGGCTCAATCAACAGCATCGGAGGAGGAGGAGGAGGAGGAGGAGGAGGTGGATATAAAGGAGGATCGAGCAACAGTCTTGGAGGAAGTGGAGGAGTACTAGGAGGAGGGTATGGAGGAGTATCAAACCAAAATAATGGAGGAATTAGAGGAGTATTAAAAGGAAATGGAGGGGGTTCAAGCAACAGCATTCGTGAGAGTGGAGGTGTATCAGTTGGAGGGTATGGAGGAGTATCAAACCAAAATAATGGAGGAAATGGAGGAGTATCTGGAGGAGGGCATGGGACAGCATCAAGCACCAATAATGGAGGAAGTGGGGGAGGAGGATACGGTAAAGGATCAAACATAATCAGTGGAGGAAGTGGAGGAGTCTCAGGAGTAGGGCATGGAGCAGTATTAAACACAAATAATGGAGGGAGTGGAGTGAGAGGATATGGAATAGGATCAAGCAATAGCATTGGAGGAGCTGGAGGAGCATCAGTAGGAGGGTATGGAGGAGCATTAAACACAAATAATGGAGGGAGTGGAGGAGCAGGAATTGGAGGAGGATCAGCCAACAGTATTGGAGGACAT
>JAXCGZ010013508.1:67500-75000 GCA_037179515.1 Halocaridina rubra | reverse complement strand
ATCTATCTATGTATATTTATCTCTCTCTCTCTCTCTCTCTCTCTCTCTCTCTCTCTCTCTCTCTCTCTCTCTCTCTCTCTCTCTCTCTCTCTCTCTAACCTTTTTCACTTCATTTTCTTTTCTTTCCCATGACACCTAATTTATTTTATTTATTTATCTATTTATTTATTTATTTAATTATTTATTCATCTGCACATTATGTTTCATTCTTTCTCTCTTTATTTTAGTCTTCCTAACTTTTTCTTCTCTCTCTTCACCTTTCTACTTTTTCGACTTCAGTATTTTTAATTCTTTAATATCTAGTATGCATTGTCTTGTTTTTTTATGCACTGTCAGCATTCTCTTTCTTTTCATCCAATATATATTTTCTAGCTGTCACAATAGATTGAGAGAGGAGATATTGTACTCATACAATTATCTATTATTGTGCATATATTACATGCCGTGAAGCTATGAAATCTATTTTATGCATGTATACGAGCAGTTTGAAATGCACATGTTCTCATATGCATGTATGCATATGTGCGTTTATTTATGTGTGTGATATACATTCTTAGTTGGATTTATATACTTTTATGTGCATTTGGGAGGTATATTCATATGTCTGCCTAACTGCCTGTATGTATGTATGTATGTATGTATGTATGTATGTATGTATGTATGTATGTATGTATGTATGTATGTATGTATGTATGTATGTATGTATGTATGTATGTATGTATGTATGTATGTATGTATGTATGTATGTATGTATGTATGTATGCACGCGCCCACGCACGCACGCACGCACGCACGTACGTACGTATGTATGTATGTATGTATGTATGTATGCATGTATGTATGCATGTATGTATGTATGTATGTATGTATGTATGTATGTATGTATGTATGTATGTATGTATGTATGTATGTATGTATGTATGTATTTATGTATGTATGTATGTATGTATGTATGTGTGTATGAATGTATGTGTGTATGAATGAATGTATGTATGTATGTATGTGATTACCTAATTGTGATTACCTAATTGTGTTTACGGGAAAGAGCCCAAAGCTCGTATCTTCCCGTCTCCTCATCGGTTCCATTTTAGACTTAGTGATACTTATCATACCTGTCCTTAAAACTATGGATTGAGATAGCATTAACTACCTCCTCGCTTAGCGAATTCCAATTATCAACTACTCTTACACTGAAAAAGTATTTCCTTACATCCTGCAAAGAAGTTTTCTTACGAAGCTTCAAACTATGACCTCTAGTTCTAGAGCCAGCCATATCGAAATATCGATCCCTATCCACTCTATCATAACCATGAAGGAATTTAAAGACTGTCACCATATCCCCCCTTACTCTTCTAGCTTCGAGTGATGGTAAGTCTAATTCCCTCAGCCTCTCATCATAACTGAGATTGCGTATTTCTGGCACCAGTTTCGTGGCATGTCTTTGAACTTTTTCAAGCTTAGCTATGTGCTTTTTCAAGTGCGGATTCCAAAAGGGGGCTGCATATTCGAGTTTTGGCCTCACATAGGTTACATAAATATTTCTGAACATTTCCTTGTCCATGTGCCTGAAGGCTACCCTTACATTTGATAAGAATGCATATGCTGCCCTTACTATGCCATTTATATGTATTTCTGGAGACAAATCTGCCAGTATGTTTACTCCTAGGTCTCTCTCATTTTCTGTCTCTTGAAGTTGTACTCCAGCCACCGAGTAGTCAAGCTTGGGCCTTCTTGCACTTGTACCCATTCTCATTACCTTACATTTTGAGTTTTTGAATTTCATTAGCCACTTTTCTGACCACTCATGCAGATTATTTAGATCCTCCTGAAGTTCTCTACCATTGTTCTCGTTTTTTACTTTCTTCACAATCTTTGCATCATCTGCAAACATATTCATGAATGAATTTACAGACTCTGGTAGGTCATTTACATATACAAGGAACAAAAGTGGCTCTAAAACTGAACCCTGTGGAACTCCACTACTAACTCTTCTCCATTCAGACACTGAGTGTCTTACTCTAACCCTCTGTTCCCTTCCTTCTAAGTAAGTTTTTATCCATTCCAAAACATTTCCACCTATTCTAGCCATTGAGTGCAGCTTCCTAATAAGTCTCCCATGTGGAACAGTGTCAAACGCTTTCTGGAAGTCTAGGAATATGCAATCTGCCCACCCCTCTCTTTCCTGTAAGATTTGGCTTACCTCATCATAAAATTCTAATAAGTTTGTTACTGTTGATCTACCTTCTCTGAAGCCATGTTGCCTCACTGACAAAAAGTTGAAGGATTCCAAGTGAAGAGAGATATGTTTCCTTAGTAGTTTCTCCATAACTTTGCAAACTATGCTGGTCAAGGAAACTGGTCTATAGTTCAGAGCCGTATCCCTCCTTCCCTTTTTGAAGATAGGTATCACATTTGCTTGTTTCCAGCATCTTGGAATCTCCCCCGACTCCAGTGACTCCTTAAATATGATACTTAGTGCCACTGATATTGTGCTTGCGCATTTTTTAAGCACATGAGGGGATATGTCATCAGGACCTGTAGCTTTATGAACATCTAAATCCATCAGCGCTTTGCATACCTCTGTGGCTGTTAGGTTGATGTTCTCTAATACCGGCCCTTGAGCTTCTATATCTGAGGGGGTGGGGTATTTTCTACTGTAAATACTGACTGAAACTCCTTGTTCAATTCTTTGCAGATCTCTTCATCCGTCTCAGTGATGCTTCCATCCGCTCTCTTTAGCCTTAAAACCTGTTCTTTTACCTTCAGTTTTCCTCTGATAAAGCTGTGGAAAAGCTTGGGATTTTCTTTAGCCTTCCTGGTGATGTCCCTCTCATAATCTCTCTCTGCCTCTCTCCTTTTACTTAGGTAGTCATTTCTTGCTCTTTTGTAGGTTTGCCAGGCATTTATGTTTTTTCTCCTCCTATACCTTTTCCAGCATTTGTCTCTCCACTCCTTAGCTCTTTTACACCCATTATCGAACCATTTCTCTCTGGCATGAATTACACCTACTTTGGTGACAGGTATGCAGCAATCTACTATCTTCCCATATTTCTCACAAAAGATGTCATACATTTCTTGTACAGATTTGTTGTAAAATAAGGTTCTCCAGTCAATAACTGCAAAAAGCTCATCCATTTTGATGTAATCTCCTTTCGAATAGTTCCTCCTCATGTCCTCAGTGCCTCTACTCTCAGGAAGAATGTCTTCAATGATATACTCCATCAACAACACACAGTGGTCACTCTTTCCAATTGGTGGTTCATACTCAATATTTTCAATATCCAACACATTATCTGTGAACACTAGATCAAGTAGTGATGGCTCATCCCCACCCCTGGCCCTTGTTGGTTCCATTACATGTTGGCGTAGGAAATTCCCTTGTACGCAATCTAGGAATCTTGCCCCGAATGAGTCCTCACCACTGTGTGGGTCAAGATTTATCCAATCTATCTCTTTATGATTAAAGTCTCCCATAATCAAAATCCTACATTTTTTTCCCGTGCCATGTTAACAACTGAGTTTATGACTTCAATAGTACCTATATGACTTTCCTCATAAATTTCAAGCCTATTTTGGTTCCTTGGTGGGTTGTATACAACAGTTATTATAATGCTCTCTGACCCAGTATTTATGCGAGCAACAAGAAATTCCCTGAACTCACTTTCTATAGCCAAGTTTATTTCTTCAACTTGAATCCTCTCACTTATGAGCAGTGCTATCCCTCCACCAGTCCTCTCAGATCTTTCAACCCTTAGTATTCTGAAGCCCTTAGGAAAAACTGTGACACTGTTTATGTCCTCACTCAACTTAGTCTCTGTAATTGCTACTATATCTGCCTTACTGTTGTGAATCCTATCTTTTAATTCTACTGCCTTACCAGCTAATCCATCAGCATTTGTGTATAACAAACTTAATGAGGCCCCATCCCCTGATCTTCTGTCATTATCTTTTTTATCTCCCCTTTGTCTGGAAGTACTCTGTAACGAAAATTTTTCTTCTCTTCTTCATTTCTTTCATCATTTAACCTTCTTGCCTCTTGCAACAAGTTTTTGATCTTTCCCATCTCTTCCTGTGTTCTGTATCGTCTAATGAACACTTCTTTGCATTCTTGAAGGTCTTTTAGACTTTTTTTTCTCAACAATATTTCCCTACATGTTTCCCCTCTCTCAAAGGTTACTTTTGTTGGTCTCGGCTTTCCTTCCCTCGAATATTTACCTAGTCGGTGTATGTTTACAAATTATCCTCAGGACCACATACTACTCCAGTCTTTCTTATCAGGTCTACAACCCTAGCTTTATTTTCTTCAAGTCTCCCCTGCCATGTTGGCTCCTGGGATTCACTTATGCCTGAGATTACCACTGTCTTCTCCTTATCAAGTGCCTGTCTGATGAGTGGGTTTGCCCTTTCCATCACAACGTCTTTCATTTTTTCGATTACTGTCTCTTTATAGTCAACTGTTTGTATGTTTTCCAGTGCCACCACCTTTACAGCCTCTTTTACTGCCACATTCCCCTTTAGTGCATCAGCAAAGGAAGTTTCCATGGCATCATTTTCCATATTCAGCTCCTGGAACTCTTTTCTGAACTGTTCAATGTTTTCCTTAATCTGGACATTACAAGCAGCAATCTCGTCTCTCTCAGAAGAGAGCAGTGAACTAACATCTAATTCCTTTAGGTTGTCATTCAGCTGTTTGTTTTTATCTTCTTGTTTAGAAATTCTAGATTCTAGTTGACTCTTTTCCCCTTCCAGCTTCTTTATTTTTTTTTCTAGTTCCTTTCTCTCCTGCCCTTGTGCTTTATTTGCTTCCTCCAAAGATCTTATTTGTTCTCTGAGTGTTTCATTCTCTTTCATTTCTCCATCCATATTCCGAATTTTATCATCAAGGCTTATAACCATTTCCTCTAACTTCTTGATTCTCTGTTTAAGTCCCCTGATGGCTACCCCTTCTCCCGACCCATGGGTGGGAGAGGTTTGGGACAGAGATGGCCTCATTTTTATGTTCTCCCTCTCACAGAATATAGAAAGAAGACGAGAAAAAAAAAAAAAAAAAAACTTTTAATTGAGCTTCACACAGAATTTTTATATCTCCATATAAGTGCTATTTAGTGACTCAGTTTATCTCTTTTCTGGTAACACACATCTTAACTTAAAAACTTGACCATGGTAATTTAAGTATAAAAAGAAAAAGAAAAACAAAAGTCAAACCAGAAGGAAAATTCGAATTTGTGTTTGAGGTGGCACCCACCTGTTTCTGCTATATATTCTTCCTAACTGATAAACTGACTTGCTAACCAAGATATGTTATCACAGGATTAGACTTTACATTTAACTCAATATATATACAAAATAAAAAAAAATAGTAAAAGAGAAAGCTAAAAGAAAAGCAAAAAAATGAAGAAAATAAGACAGCTCTACTACTTGGCAACTTAACTCAGTACTGTTGACAGGTGGATATTTGGTATTTTTTTTTTTAATTATTCAATTATTTCGTGTATCAAACTAACTAACTAGTTTATATAAATGGGAAGGATACTGATTTTAACAATATATAGAACCACAGGATCAGGTAAACGGCTTAAGAGCTTTCCCCAGTTTACACAAAAAATTAGGTAATGTGATGTGATGGCTCCACCTCTGGCAACTCTTCTAGATTTCCTTCAAGGCAGAACTGGACGGCAGCTTCTCTCTCTCCTCACGAAAATGTTCTCAATTTTTTTTTCCTTTAATATGAACAGTCTCGTCTTACAACAAATATAAGTTTTGTACTCACAATACTCTGCAGGATTTCAGATTTATGGAAATTATGGTAAAGTTTTCCACTAAGCACTTAGTCACTCAAAACACAAGTAGTAATTTAAGAGGAGCAGTTTCGTGTGTGTGTGTGTGTGTGTGTGTGTATGTATGTATGTATGTATGTATGTATGTATGTATGTATGTATGTATGTATGTATGTATGTATGTACACACACATGTATTTATAGTGTATCTTGGAATGTCTATGCGCATTCATATGTGCATATTCTCATATATGCAATTTATGTATACGTCATCGAAATTATTTATGTAATTGAGGGCAGCGAAGAATACGAAAAAATGCATGTAAGTATGTAAGTAAAACTAGTGTTTACATTCAAAGACGAGAGGAAAAACACACGTAAGGACACACACACACACACACACACACACACACACACACACACACACACACACACACACACCACACACACACACACACACACACACACAAACCTATAGAAAATGGCATCACACTAGAGAGGAACAAATATAACAAGATAGATATATACGTACATGCATACATGCATACATATGCACATAACACGCATTCATTCATGTAAGTACAAACCTTGGCGCTTTCCCATGAAATAAGGAAATAAATATTCAGATTCCATGACTTCAGACCCATCGCGTGCTGAAAGGGACATTAAACAAAAAGAAATTGAAAGCAAAAGTGTCTTGATGGATTTCCTTATTGCACGAATTACGAGGCCAGGTACTACATGATAGTCTTTATTCATGCTACTACTACTACTACTACTACTACTACTACTACTACTACTACTACTACTACTACTACTACTACTACTACTACTACTACTACCACAACACTTATTCTTACTACTACTACTACTACTACTACTACTACTAATAATAATAATAATAATAATAATAATAATAATAATAATAATAATAATAATAATAATAATAATAATAATAATAATAATAATAATAATAATAATAATAATAATAATAATAATAATAATAATAATAATAATAATAATAATAATAATAATAATAATAATAATAATAATAATAATAATAATAATATTACTACTACTATTTTCTGTTATAAGAACTGATGGAATCAAATTATCTTCCTAACTCGACTAGGTGGGCAAACTTGGCTATTTACTAATAAAATTATACTACTACTACTACTATTACTACTACTACTATTATTTTTCAAATAATAATTTGAAGAAATTACCTTGTCATTTCAGCTCGTACAGGTTGCCGGGATGGGTTGGCATTTTCCAGGATTCTTTGACTTTGACACCAAATTAGTAATTTCTTCAGCATCCGTTTTCCTCCATCTTTTCCTGCCGTTATAAATTCATTAAGCTTTTACCTTCCACTTTATTTCTAATTCTACTTTCATAAAATACACCCTCAATCGTCTAGATACTTTACATTTTCTACCTTACTGCTGGACGTTATCCCACGGAGGTAAAGCAGAACAAACTTTGAAACTAATCCGACATTGCAAGTCTTGAATAGAAAATTCAGACTTGAAGATCCCCTCTCCACCCCTATTGTCGTAAGCACTAAAGGAGTAAATATTCCTTGTTTGATATTAGTAATTCGCTCAGATAAAACCTGTGTTTTCCCTTCTTATGCTCATGGTGGAAAATTACAAACTCTTGATGGTAATGACCTCTGACCAGTGGGGAAAAATTTCTAACATCAAAGAATAATAATAAT
>JAXCGZ010013508.1:60000-62500 GCA_037179515.1 Halocaridina rubra | reverse complement strand
AGTGATCCAAGGTAACGCCTTATTAAGTAATAATAACCCTGTAAAATATCATGAAATACCCAGAATAACGTTTAGATAATAAAATAAACCCAGTATGTTTGACTAGAAATATCGTGATAATCTCAGCCGGGTAAGGACTTTTTGGCGCCACCGTGTTGGTGGAGCCCTTTTGGCGCCGTGCATGACGCCTTTACTAAATAAAGAATAGGTAATTAACACTAACCTAACCAAACCTAGCATATCCTATCTATTCCTTATCTAACAAGGGAGCCATTCATGGCGCCAAAATGGTAGCGCCAAAACGGTGGCGCCATATAGTCTCATTCTGAAACACAGCAGAGGAGCTCTGAAAACGCCTTGAATGAATGGATAACATTAATTTCTTTCATAATAGCAATTACTCCTTAAAACACAATGCAAAAATAAATAAGTCTTAATATCAACATCTTAACTTAGGTCATCTTAAGACAAACTTTGTTCAGAAAGATATCTTTGAATGATAATTGAAAGAATATCGTAAAAAGTTCTTTACATTGCTAAAAACAAAAACAGAAGGTTATACATCTTTTCAAGATCATAGATATTTGATATATCCAAAAATATTATTATTATTAATAATATTATTATTATTATCATTAATAATAGTAGTAGTAGTAGTAGTAGTCGTCGTCGTCGTCGTCGTCGTCGTCGTAGTAGTAGTAGTTGTAGTTGTAGTAGTAGTAGTAGTAGTAGTAGTAGTAGTAGTAGTAGTAGTAGTAGTAGTAGTATATTTATTATTATTATTATTATTATTATTATTATTATTATTATTATTATCATTATTATTATTATTATTATTACTATTATTATTATTATTATTATTATTATTATTATTATTATCATTATTATTATTATTATTATTTTTATTATTATTATTATTATTGTTATTATTATTATTATTATTATTATTATTATTATTATTATTATTATTATTATTATTATTATTATTATTATTATTATTATTATTATTAGTCGTCGTCGTCGTCGTCGTCGTCGTCGTAGTGGTAGTAGTAGTAGTAGTATATTTATTATTATTATTATTATTATTATTATTATTATTATTATTATTATTATTATTATTATTATTATTATTATTATTATTATTGTTATTATTATTATTATTATTATTATTATTATTATTATTATTATTATTATTATTATTATTATTATTATTATTATTATTATTATTATTATCAGTTTTTTTCCTTCTTCTTGTTACTACTATCATCATTATTTCAGTCTCTCATTCCAGACTGCCTTTACATTCCTACTGCTTGTCTTATTCGTGAGTTCAGCATCTTCGGCTGCTACCTATGGAACTCCTGGAGGCACGAGTGTCTCTCAAGGGTGCCTGGGAGGGTCATGTGGAAGCGCCTCTAGCAGTACAAATACTGCTGGCTATGACGTAAGGATATCAGGAGGAAACCCTGTGCATGTGACAACAAGTAGAGGCTTCATATCAGGTGATCCTGGAATGGCCTACTCCAGTGATTCTTCAATGCATTCATTTCCAAATAGTAATCCTGGCAGTTATTCTTCTAGCGGCTCTTCTGGACATGTTATCTCCGGTAATACCTTTGACGGAATCAGTTCTGGTAATTCTTTTGGCAATATTATCTCAAGTGGTAGTCCAGGAGATATTTTGTCTGGAAACCCAATTGGAGGTTATATCTCTAATGATGCAACTGGAGGCCACGTCCCTAGTAGCTCACCTGGAAATTATATTGACGGTGATTCTTTTGGAAATGTCAACTTCGGGGACTCCACAGGAAATTTTGGATCTCCAGGAGGTTATAGCTCTGAGAGTTCGTCTGGAGGATTTTTCAACACTGGTGATCCACAAGGTGTTTCCAGTTATAGCGATTATTCTGGTAGTTTTGTTTCCAGGGATTCATTTGGAAATGATTTAAATGAAAACTCATTCGGAGGTTCGATCTCTTTTAATCCATCAGGTAGTTTCATCCCTGGTGACTCAACAGAGGGCTATAATTCCGGTGGGACAGCTGGAAGTATCCATTTTGAAAACATACCAAGAGTTCCTTCAGGAGATTTTTACCCTGGAGGCTTTTCTGGAGGTTTAATCTCAAGTAATACGCCAGGAAATTTTCCTTCTAGTGGCTCAGGTGGATACTCTAGTTCTTCCACTGGGAATTTTCCTTCTAGTGGCTCAGATGGATACCCTAGTTCTTCCACCGGGAATTTTCCTTCTAGTGGCTCAGATGGATACCCTAGTTCTTCCACTGGGAATTTTCCTTCTAGTGGATCAGATGGATATCCTAGTTCTTCTACTGGGAATTTTCCTTCTAGTGCATCAGATGGATACCCTAGTTCTTTCACTGGGAATTTTCCTTCTAGTGGCTCAGATGGATACCCTAGTTCTCCCACAGGAAGTTTTCCTTCTAGTGGCCCAGATGGATACCATAGTTCTTCTACTGGGAATTTTCCTTCTAGTGGATCAGAT
>JAXCGZ010013508.1:47500-50000 GCA_037179515.1 Halocaridina rubra | reverse complement strand
GTAGGTAGGTATGTATTTATGAATGTATATATATATATATATATATATATATATATATATATATATATATATATATATATATATATATATATATATATATATATATATATATATATCTTATCAACTCAAGTAATTTCTTTTCCTAATTTAAAGTGCAATGGAAGCTTCACATCTTAATCTGGTCAATATTTAGGGATGTGCTTAGCTTCTTTTTATCAATCTTTGAACATGAATTAATTTTTAATGACTCATAAATGCTAATACAATAGAATATTGTGGCCGGATATTAGCAATTAACTCTACTCTTGCCTCATGCGATGTCTTCACCAATTTTTTCCGAATAAAATTCTCACGAGTCAGTGATAACGAGACTGGTCATTTATGATATCTTCATCATTAGAATTCTCACAGCATTTGAGCAAGAATTTCCTTGATCTCATGAGTCTTATGCGCATAGGAGCGTCTTCTGAACATACCGTTGGTTAGTCTTCAGTGCAGAATTTTCCTTAAGCAAGTTTCTTGTAAACCCTCTAACTGGCTGTCCATACCGTGACAGATAAAGTTACAAGTAAGAAGTCACAGGTTAGGTTAGGTTAGGTTTGGTTAAGTTAAGTTAAGTTTGGTTAGGTTAGGTAAGTTAAGTTTGGTAAGGTTAAGTTAGGTTAGGTTAGTTAAGATAGGTTTAGTTAGGTTAAGTTAGGTTAGGTTAGTTAAGTTAGGTTTGGTTAAGTTAGGTTAGTTAAGTTTAGTTTGGTTTGGTTAGGTTAGGGTAGGCTTTTTTCCTATGACTTTTTAACCTGGATTCGTCCAGACCACAAGTCTTGAGAAGTGTACTATGTCTTCTTTTTCTATCTAGGCTAGAAAATGGATTGTTACAGATGAAACCAATTAAGAGACTCCAACTTTCTGCTAATATTCATGCTTCTAATAGTGTCTTTTAATACTCTTTTGGCGTTAAATAACCAAAACAAACCAAATCTTAATGGAAAAACTTCACCGAGCCATGAAATCACAACTATAAAATTGAATACAATCTACAAAGAAGAGTAAATTTCTATTTAAAAACTGTATCAATAATCAACCCAGCCTCACTTTTCCAACTTTTTTTATATATATATTGTTTGCATGTTCATTTTCACGCCTCGACGAATGTGGGGAAAAAGGAAATCTATAGAAAGGGAAAACGAAGAGGCTTCAAAGTGTGCAGAGAGTATAGAGAACAGTAACACCGCAACGAGAGTAAAAGCGTGTATGACTTGCAGTACTGTCTGCCGATATAACCTCACCAATCAACAACCTTCCCCAACCCCCAACCCCCAATTCTCCCCCAGCAATCAGCGCCCTCTTACACCTCCACCAGCGTGACTGGCAGCTCATTGTATATATCATTCACTCTCCTTGTTCCTTCGACAATGAATGAAGGCACACATTCACATGAGGTGTACGCACATACATTCATACAGACTATTCGGGTGTATGAAGAGGAAAACTTTATTCTCGAAAATCTGTTTTCAAGAATGTTTTAATTGGAGAAACACTTTTACTTAAAAACTCTTCTCTCACTTTCTCAGCTCATGCTTTTATTATTCGCTATTTGAACACTATAGTAAGATATTATAATTCATGCCTACTGTTCCGGTTTTTACGTCACGGACTCCCTTTTCTACCAAGGGCTAGGACGGTTGCCTTCCTGCGAAGGACTTGTTTTCGCAGATGTAATCGTTACCCTTCGTACATGCCCTTGCTAACCTCAGGCCGTGACGGGGCGCGAACCCTCGACCTGACGCCTCAAAGTCGCGGACGCTACCGCTTGAGCCACGGTGACTACATAATGCATTCATGCCTAATATAAAGTCTATATTTAGAATACCTTCTGCCCTTCTCCTGACGAAGGATAAGACTATCTGGGAGTAAAATTTAATTTATGGGTTCTCAGCAAGTGACCTTGCAGACTGCTCTGACGAATTATGCAGAGAAATGAGCAGGCGATACAATGTTAAACAGAACGAGGCAATTATTGAGATGTAACCATGGTTTTGCTTGAAGAAACTCACTGCTAGTTAATGTAAGCGTTGGATAAAGGTTATATTCTTTGGTCGTTTTCACACCAAAGTGGCACGTCGCACGTGGCATCCCACGTGGCACGCCAGTTGAAAACGAACATCCGGAAATATATGAAACCTTTTCCACAGAAGTGGCGTGGCACATGGGACGTGTCACGCCACTTCTGTGAGAATGGTTTCATATATTTTCGGATGTTCGTTTTCAATTGGTGTGCCACGTGGCATGCCACGGGCGACGTGCCATTTGGTGTGAAAGTGACCTACGAGATCATAAAATCTGATCTGGTTTTGACCACATTTTCTTTAGACAAGTGAGACCCACTTCTACTATAGTTCAGGTCTTGGTTTTGTGAAGTTAAAAAGGCTACTTTTCTTACAGTCTCGCATCACAACCATTGGGAAAAGTTTATAAAGGACCGGCTTTATGCTAGATATTG
>JAXCGZ010013508.1:17500-42500 GCA_037179515.1 Halocaridina rubra | reverse complement strand
ATATATATATATATATATATATATATATATATATATATATATATATATAAATATATATATATATATATATATATATATATATATATATATATATATATATATATATATATATATATATATATATATATATATATATATATATATATATTTATATATATATATATATATATATATATATATATATATATATATATATATATATATATATAAATATATATAATATATATATATATATATATATATATATATATATATATATATATATATATATATATATATATATATATATATATATATACATATATATATATATATATATATATATATATATATATATATATATATATATATAAATATATATAATATATATATATATATATATATATATATATATATATATATATATATATATATATATATATATATATATATATATACATATATATATACATATATATATATATATATATATATATATATATATATATATATATATATATATATATATATATATATATATATATATATATATATATATATATATATATACATATATATATACATATATATATATATATATATATATATATATATATATATATATATATATATATATATATATATATATATATATATATATATATATATATATATATATACATATATATATACATATATATATATATATATATATATATATATATATATATATATATATATATATATATATATATATATATATATATATATGTATATATATATATATATATATATATATATATATATATATATATATATATATATATATATATATATGTATATATATATATATAAATATATATATATATATATATATATATATATATATATATATATATATATATATATAAATATATATAATATATATATATATATATATATATATATATATATATATATATATATATATATATATATATATATATATATATATATATATATATATATATATATATATATATATATACATATATATATATATATATATATATATATATATATATATATATATATATATATATGTATATATATATATATATATATATATATATATATATATATATATATATATATATATATATATATATATATATATATATATATATATATAAAATATTGACCCCATATAAAAGTGGGAAAAGATGTAGACAAAGAAGAAGAATATATATATATATATATATATATATATATATATATATATATATATATATATATATATATATATATATATAATTATATTCTGCAATTTTAACTTACCGCGTAATATACAGATGAATTCTGTTCGTCCTTCCTTTGTAGTAAAAAAAAAAAAAAATCCTCCATATTTAGCTTTTTTTTATTCATATGAATCGTTCCCCCGCAATGGCCGCCATATGAGCATTTGAAGAAAAATCTTCCATTTTACAATCTATCCATCGTGGTGATATAACTTTTCTATGGAACCTCTAGTAGTAGGATTATCTATATTGAATTATCGCCACTTCACAGCACTAAGGAACGTTTTTCCGGTCTATTTTGATATATCATGGAACGTTTATTCCGGTCTATTTTGAAATATCAGGGAACGTTTATTCCAATCTATTTTGAAATATCATGTATTAACAATGGCGGGGGGTTTCCATGGCAAAGTGGCAGCGTCCGCGACTCTGAGGCGTTAGGTCGAGGGTTCGTAGCCAGCCACGGTCTGAGGGTAGCAAGGGCATGCACTCACGGTAACGCTCACACCTGCCAAGGCCAAAGTCCTTCGCAAGAAGGCATAGTCCTAGCCTTTAGTAGAAAAGGGAATCCGTGACGTAAAACCGATACTATATATAATCCACCTAAAGAGGGGTGGCCTAGTCGAAGCATATGAAAACCACGTCACCCATCTTTTACAATTAAAACAGAGGGTCACCAAAGATTCTGAAGTATAAACACAAGCAAATCTTTAAAGAATTTATCCAGAATTTCCACTTGTATCTGATTTAAGCCTCAAAATGATCATCACAGTTATTTTTTTTTTCATAAAAGGTATTTAAACCAAGAATTAACAGCTAAATATCCATCTTTTACGCAAATAGTTTCATTAGATACAAAAAAATAAAAAACATGGGATACAAAAGACTCAATTTGTTGTTTAAACAATCACACAATCGCTCTTTTCTGCTGTGTCAATATTTTCAAACAATTCAATTGCTTGTTCCTTTTACACTGTAAGTTTCGATCACAGTTTAAAATTTTTTTTGAAATACACTTTTCATATATAAAACGTTATATACTTTAGAACATGATTAAAATAAAGCGAACAAAATAAATGGAGGGAATTCACTCAGGATAATTTCCAGATACCCCTCACTACGGGTAACGCGAGGTGACTGAAATTAAGGCAGAATTTCAGCTGCCTTTAATTGTACTGGTAAATGAGGCTGAAAGTAGCGTCTAAGGTACGTTCACACTGGTCACGCATTGGCGAGATTGACGGATCGCGCCTCGTCCAGACAAGAGAGTTTAAGCTGTTTACTGGGGAGGTTACTGCTGTGGCTGGTCACCACAGCGGGGTGTTGGGGCCTGTGCCGGCTGGCGACCACCCTATGGGTCCTCCATGACCCGTTCCACTCATCTGTGGGTGGAGAATCTAAAACAGAGGTTATTCATTATACATCAGAATGCATATTATATAATAATGTAATTAAAGTCATGGAAGAGAGAGACGCTTGTCGGAGATGAAAAATACAAATGTAATGAATAACCTAAAATTTAATGTATTAAATTTCAACTCTGCAATTATATAAAATCTTACGTTTTATATTTGGTAATTAACTGATATAATTGCAGATAGGATAGGCAACGCCTATTCAGAAGGTACTTACCTGATATAGTATGTAATATATTATATTATATTATATTATATCATATTATATTATATTATATTATATTATTTTATATTGTATTACTTTAAATTATTTTATACTATATTATATTATATCATTCCCCCTGAGGGAGGGGGTAAGAATACTTCCTCCGTGTTCCCCTGCGTGTCGTAAAACTCGACTTAATGGGGCAGAGCGAGGGGACTGGGAATCTCTCCTCTATATTTGCTTCCCACAAAGAGTAAAAGTATTTTCTTTGACTCAGCCACCTCCCCTTATAAGGGGGAATATGGCTTTGGTATATTAATGGATTATATTATATCATATCATACTGTATTATAGTAGTCGCCGTGGCTCAAGCGGTAGCGTCCGCGACTCTGAGGCGTCAGGTCAAGGTTTCGCGCCCGGCATGGTCTGAGGTTAGCAAGGGCATGCACTAAAGGTAACGATTACATCTGCCAAAACAAGTCCTTCGCAAGAAGGCAACCGTCCTAGCCCTTGGTTGAAAAGGGAGTCTGTAACGTAAAACCTAAACTAACTAGCTATATTATTCTGTATTATGTTACAGAGAACTGCCGTGTTTCTTACTCTTCTGTGCGCTGGGAGCGCAACTCCAGGATTTCTTAATCTCTTCGGCAAAGGTGGAGGAGGCGGAGGAGGAGGAGGTAAAGGAGGAAGAGGAGGAAGAGGTATGTCAATAATATAAGAGAATCTTTTACAAGGACAGCGTCTTTTGTGACTACGTTAACAAGGTAAACAATAATCGCTACAACTGAATTGCGGGGGATGCATAGATGACAAGGATGACGTGTGTTGTGACGGCGTTAATGAAGTAAATAATGACCACCACAACTATATTATGGAAGAGGAGCAGATGAAAAGGCAGATATATTCGTCAGTTCATATTGTTTGATTCAACATTCTACTGTCATTGACATATATTTTGTTGATTCCGTCTGACTTTTTCTCTGTATTTCTTGGCATATAATCGCCTACAATTAACACGCAATAGGACTATTTGGCGCCACCGTTTTTGCGCGGCTAGTTTGGCTCCGGGAATGGCACCTATTCTAAATAAAAAATAGATTAATTAACACTAACCTAACCTAGGTTAGGTTAGCTTAGTTTCTTATTGAGTAAAGGTGCCATTCACGGCGCCAAAAGGGTCGCACAAAACCGGCGGCGCCAAAGAGTACTCAACCCCAATTAACGACCATTATACATCTACATTCATATTAAATAATTTATTAAATTTGATAGTTATTATCATATAATGAGATGAGATTAGGAATTGTTTACATGTTACTTTGACCGACAAAATAAAAACATAAGCATTAGCTTATTTTCATCTTTCTTCACATTATTACATAATTCTCTATTATTATTTATCAATAACAGTGATTATTCTTCTTGTGGTTGGGTATGGGAATTCTCGTACTTCTTCTCTTCTTCTTTGATCTTTCTTTATTACTTCAGGAAGTGGTCGTTAAAGAATATTTCAGAAACTTACTAAAGTCCTCTTCTTATATTCGTGCTCTGTAGAAGGTGACGGATACAGAACTTGTTTTTCGAAAAAATATTTCAAACCACCAGTCTAGTCTGCATTCATTTTTCTGAGTTAAAGCATTTCGTCTTATTTTATTTTCCAGGATATTTGAACAAGGTATTCAAAAAACAAACTTCATAATATCCACTTTTAATTCTTTCTCTAAAAACGAGTCTATATAGCGGCATATTTGTAAAATATACTAAAAAAAAAATCATTTTTAATTCCCATCCACAATCATGTGTCTGTTAAGGATTTTTTTTTTTAAACAAACCATTCAACACCTGGATTATTTGGCAAAGCAGTAGCGTCTGAGACGTTAAAACATCAGGTCGAAGGTTCTCTGCCCTCTACGGTCTGACGTTAGCAGGGGAATGCACTTCATGTAACGATCCCACCGGCCTAAACCAAAATCCTTCACAAGAAGGCACCGTTCTAACCCTTAGTAGAAAAGTTAGCCCGTGACGTAAAATCGATTATAATCCACTTGGTCAACTGCTTCTTCTTCTTCTTTTTCCATTTGCTTTCCAGGAGGTGGTGGACACGGGGGAGGAGGTGGAAGCAGCGGTCTTGGAGTAACTGTCATCAGTATTTCTTATGGAGGAAGTGGAGGTGGAGCAGGAGGAAAAGGAGGCAAAGGAATTGGAGGTTTGTTTTCCATATTTATGATGTTTGACAGTGTAATAATGACTTTTGGCCACTTGGTTATTGTCCTCACTTAAAAGATAAAGAAAGTGTGCGCATAGAAAAAGAAAAATAGATGGATGGATGGACAGACTGACAGGCAGACTTGCAGCTTGACAGACACAGATAGACACACAGCCATGTAGATAGATAGATAGATAGATAGATAGATAGATAGATAGATAGATAGATAGATAGATAGATAGATAGATAGATAGATAGATAGATAGATAGATAGATAGATAGATAGATAGATAGATAGATAGATAGATAGATAGATAGATAGATAGATAGATAGATAGATAGATAGATAGATAGATAGATAGATAGATAGATAGATAGATTGATAGATAGATAGATAGATAGATAGATAGATAGATAGATAGATAGATAGATAGATAGATAGATAGATAGATAGATAGATAGACAAAGTGCTTCATATTATGCTTTTTAATTAAATCTACAATAAATACCCAAGCAGTTAATTTTAATCATAGTAATTATTTGCACTATAATTGTTTCCTTGTTCCTAGGTGGAGGAGGAGGCAGCCATGGAAGTGGAGGAGGTGGCAGTTACGGCAGTGGAGGAGGAGGTGGTGGAGGAGGTGGGAAAGGGGGAGGCGTAATAGTGCATACTAGCGGAGGAGGATACGGAGGAGGAGGAGGATCCGGAGGGTTTGGAGGAGGTGGTTACGGAGGAACAAGTGGAGGAGGAGGATATGGAGGAAGCAGTGGCGGAGGAGGATACGGTGGAGGCAGTGGAGGAGGAGGATATGGAGGAAGCAGTGGAGGAGGAGGATATGGAGGAAGCAGTGGTGGAGGAGGAGGATATGGCGGAAGCAGTGGAGGCGGAGGAGGATATGGTGGAAGCAGTGGAGGTGGAGGAGGATATGGAGGAAGCAGTGGTGGAGGAGGATATGGTGGAAGCAGTGGAGGCGGAGGAGGATATGGAGGAGCCAGTGGTGGAGGAGGATTTGGCGGAGGGAGTGGAGGAGGAGGATATGGTGGAAGCAGCGGAGGAGGTGGTTACGGAGGAAGTAGTGGTGGCGGAGGGTACGGTGGTTCTGGAGGAAATGGTGGAAGTGGCGGTGGAGGTTATGGAGGAAGTGGTGGCAGTGGAGGTTATGGAGGAAGCGGTAGTGGAGGAGGATATGGAGGAGGCAGCATAGGAGGAGGATATGGAGGAGGTGGTAGTGGTGGAGGTGGATATGGAGGGAGTGGAGATTTTGGAGGATTTAGCAGCAGTGGAGGATATGGGAGCAGTAGTGGAGGAGATATCTACCTATACTAGCTGGCATATTGAAAGAATCGATTAAACGAAATATATATATATATATATATATATATATATATATATATATATATATATATATATTATATATATATATATATATATATATATATATATATATATATATATATATATATATACTCAATACTAGTCCTACTGTTAGTTTATATACATTTGAAGGATACTTTTAATATCTTTTATTAATTATTTTTCGTAACACGAAGAAAAGGGTCATACGAGTATAGAAATATGTATGAAAGGTACAAGGTTTCAACAAGTTACTGTGCACTACATATCTTCCTTCAGCATTTGTAGAAAATGTCCAAAAGCTACTGTGCAGTTTTTGCTTGTTCTTTTTCACAAAAGTTACTGTCCATTGCAGTAGTCCTTAATGAAGATTTTGGAGATTATCAAATGTTTTTGTGCAGTAATGTCTATGTACATTTCAGTAAAGTTACATTTGTACATCGCTGTACAGTAACTATGGCACACCTTGCACTAATATTCTACTGATTCTGGTATGTGTGTATGCATGTGCAGACATTAACAAATCCAAAATGTTTCCTTCATTTGAGAATAAATAATATTCCATTTATTATGAATGTTTTATATGTATTTCTTATTTTTGTAACTTTGACTATTAAATATTTAAACGAATATTTCATTTGACTGATTTTCTTACCCAACTTCAGTTTACGCGTCTCTGACCACACTTGAACACTATAATAATATCGAGGCATTTATAGAAATTTATCTATATACGTAAGCCATTTTTTCCCTTATAAGAGCAGTGGCTGATTCATGGTATAATACTCTAACTCTTTGGATAGATAAGATACAGAGCAGGGGTTTCCCAGCCCCCTCATTCCACCCTATTTAATAGACTCTTGCGACACGCAGGGGAACACGGAGGCAGTATTCTTGCCCCCCTCCCTCAGGGGGAATTTATAGAAATAATAATATCAACCTTGTTCGAGAGGCTTAATTTTCTGTTCTCAGATTTCGGATTCCTTGTTATTTAACTGGAATGGAATTCTTATATTTCGAATTCCTTGTTATTTAACTGGAATGGAATTCTTAGATTTCGGATTCCTTGTTATTTAACTGGAATGGAATTCTTAAATTTCAGATTCCTTGTTATTTAACTGGAATGGAAATCTTAGATTTCGGATTCCTTGTTATTTAACTGGAATGGAATTCTTAGATTTCGAATTCCTTGTTATTTAACTGGAATGGAATTCTTAAATTTCAGATTCCTTGTCATTTAACTGGAATGTAATTCTCAGATTTCGGATTCCTTGTTATTTAACTGGAATGGAACATTTTTTGTCTCGCTTTGTATTAGAATATTAATCAATAAGACAATATGAATAATTATTTTACCCTTTTTATTTACAAATAGAATCTAGGAACATACCAAGCCCACCTTTGTACCTGAGGAAGGGGCTTGAATATTGTCTTCGTGTTTCCCTCCGTGTCGTATGAGTCGATTAAATGGGACAGAGCGAGGGGACTGGGAATCCCTTCCTCTGTATTTTCTCTTCCCAAAGAGTCAAGAGTATTTTGCCTTGACTCAGCCACTCCCCTTATAAGGAGAAAATGACTCATCTATACACATAGACAGATGAGTCAAAGTACTTTACCTTAACTCAGCCACTCCCCTTATAAGGGAAAAATGCGTCATGTATACACATGGACAGATGAGTCATAGTACTTTACCTTAACTCAGCCACTCCCCTTATAAGGGGAAAATGCGTCATGTATACACATGGACAGATGAGTCAAAGTACTTTACCTTAACTCAGCCACTTCCCTTATAAGGGGAAAATAACTCATGCATACACATAGACAGATGAGTCAAAGTACTTTACCTTAACTCAGCCACTCCCCTTATAAGGGGAAAATGCGTTATGTATATACATAGACAGATGAGTCAAAGTACTTTACCTTAACTCAGCCACTCAACTTATAAGGGGAAAATGACTCATGTATATACATAGACAGATATTTGCACCATGCTGCTGTTCCTCATAACGAAATGAATATAATGAGATAATAACTCCACTCTCTGTCTCTGAATACGGACTGTTTTCACTTTAATATAAAGTAAATCTGCAACGGGATTTAAAAGTGAAATATAAGGTGGGTCAGCAACGGGATTTAAAAGTGAAATATAAGGTAAGTCAGCAGCGGGATTTGAAAGTGAAATATAAGGTGGGTCAGCAGCGGGATTTAAAAGTGAATTATAAGGTAAGTCGGCAACGGAATTTAAAAGTGAAATATAAGGTAAGTCAGCAACGGGATTTAAAAGTGAAATATAAAGTAAGTCAACAACGGGATTTAAAAGTGAAAGATAAGGTAAGTCAGCAACGGGATTTAAAAGTGAAATATAAGGTAAGTCAGCAACGGGATTTAAAAGTGAAATATAAGGTAAGTCAACAACGGGATTTTAAAGTGAAATATAAGGTGGGTCAGCAACGGGATTTAAAAGTGAAATATAAGGTAAGTCAGCAACGGGATTTAAAAGTGAAATATAAGGTAAGTCAGCAACGGGATTTAAAAGTGAAATATAAGGTGGGTCAGCAGCGGGATTTAAAAGTGAAATATAAGGTAAGTCAGCAACGGGATTTAAAAGTGAAATATATGGTAAGTCAGCAACGGGATTTAAAAGTGAAAAATAAGGTAAGTCAGCAACGGGATTTAAAAGTGAAATATAAGGTAAGTCAGCAACGGGATTTAAAAGTGAAATATAAGGTAAGTCAGCAACGGGATTTAAAAGTGAAATATAAGGTAAGTCAGCAGCGGGATTTGAAAGTGAAATATAAGGTGGGTCAGCAGCGGGATTTAAAAGTGAAATATAAGGTAAGTCGGCAATGGAATTTAAAAGTGAAATATAAGGTAAGTCAGCAACGGGATTTAAAAGTGAAATATAAGGTGGGTCAGCAGCGGGATTTGAAAGTGAAATATAAGGTAAGTCAGCAACAGGATTTAAAAGTGAAATATATGGTAAGTCAGCAACGGGATTTAAAAGTGAAAAATAAGGTAAGTCAGCAACGGGATTTAAAAGTGAAATATAAGGTAAGTCAGCAACGGGATTTAAAAGTGATATATAAGGTAAGTCAGCAACGGGATTTAAAAGTGAAATATAAGGTAAGTCAGCAGCGGGATTTGAAAGTGAAATATAAGGTGGGTCAGCAGCGGGATTTAAAAGTGAAATATAAGGTAAGTCGGCAACGGAATTTAAAAGTGAAATATAAGGTAAGTCAGCAACGGGATTTAAAAGTGAAATATAAAGTAAGTCAACAACGGGATTTAAAAGTGAAAGATAAGGTAAGTCAGCAACGGGATTTAAAAGTGAAATATAAGGTAAGTCAGCAACGGGATTTAAAAGTGAAATATAAGGTAAGTCAGCAACGGGATTTTAAAGTGAAATATAAGGTGGGTCAGCAACGGGATTTAAAAGTGAAATATAAGGTAAGTCAGCAACGGGATTTAAAAGTGAAATATAAGGTAAGTCAGCAACGGGATTTAAAAGTGAAATATAAGGTGGGTCAGCAGCGGGATTTAAAAGTGAAATATAAGGTAAGTCAGCAACGGGATTTAAAAGTGAAATATATGGTAAGTCAGCAACGGGATTTAAAAGTGAAAAATAAGGTAAGTCAGCAACGGGATTTAAAAGTGAAATATAAGGTAAGTCAGCAACGGGATTTAAAAGTGAAATATAAGGTAAGTCAGCAACGGGATTTAAAAGTGAAATATAAGGTGGGTCAGCAGCGGGATTTAAAAGTGAAATATAAGGTAAGTCAGCAACGGCATTTAAAAGTGAAATATAAGGTACGTCAGCAGCGGGATTGAAAAGCGAAATGTAAGGTAAGTCACCAACGGGATTTAAAAGTGAAATATGGGGATAATCTAACAGACAAACCCATCGTGTTGTTTTCTGTTCTAAATATACTGTAGTAATAGGTCGTTGGGCAATTGGTGAAAATTAATGTGTTTTTTTTTTATGATTGTGATACCATGACAGGCCAAATAAAATAATCTACCCTCATCAAGCCTGGGCACGAAGAAAACATAAAGAGAAACAGAGATGGGAGTATTGTGACATGTCAAATGTGAAGGGATAGTAAGACATGTGTAATGAATGTCCTACCATACTTGTTCAGATTTTCTGCAAATATGTATGTACTGTAGAAGAGGCTGATTTTTTTCACCCCCCAATTGGGGGAGACAGCCAAGGTAGATAGACAGATCGATAGATTCAAAGAGTTACTTAGTCAACAATGTTAAACATACCATAGAAAGTAGTTTCTGGACAAATATAGATATCTGATGTTAATACTGTCAGCTTAATAAGCTAAATGTTAACTAACTTCATTATGATGACTTGAGGAATTGGTTGTTAAGTAGAGAAATTGTATACTTATGCCATAAATGCAAGGTGTCTACAACACTGAATACTCTATATTGTAAAAATGGATTTGTCTGGAAGGTTAGCAAGGGCATGCACTCAGGGTAACGATTACATCTGCCAAAACAAGTCCTTCGAAAGGAGGCAACCGTCCTAGCCCTTGGTAGAAAAGGGAGTCCGTGACGTAAAACCGGAACTCTATTACCTTGGGAAATGAAGTGTTTACAGTATTCGATAACAATACAATATTAAGAGCCTTTACTTAGGAATAGGTATGAATATGTCTCAGTTGTTCCATTCAGTGAAAAACATTCCGGTTTTACGTCACGGACTCCCTTTTCTACCAAGGGCTAGGACGGTTGCTTTCTTGCGAAGGACTTGTTTTGGCAGATGTAATCGTTACCCTGAGTGCATGCCCTTGCTAGCCTCAGACCGTGACGGGGCGCGAACCCTCGACCCGGCGTTTCAGAGTCGCGGACGCTATCGCTTGAGCCAATGTGACTCCTTTCAGTGAAAAACATATATATTATATTAAAGCTTCACGGAAGGTACTAAGAAATAAACATAGTTTTAGAACAAAAAGAATTTAAAAAAAATCTATGCTTCATATAACCTTTTTATTCAGTCCTTCAAGCAATACTTCCAAGAAAATAAAAAACAATTAACATAAGAGAAGATAACAACAAGCACAGGTGAAGCATATAACAAGTGAGGTGAAGCCTAGAAAGAATATAAATAGAGAAATAATAGAAATAATAAAACAATTAATTTTATAATATTCCTACTCAGAACCAGCTGGTAGCAAAATCAACAGTATTTAAAGAGAAAATGATAAAACAAAACTTATATAAACGCCATTATTCTATTGCAATAAGAAAAAAAATATATTGTCTTGATGGATGACATGAGATCCCCATACTGCATAAATCCTGCGGAAATCCTGCTCCAGAATATATGAAGTATACTGTATAAACGCCATTATTCTATTGCAATAAGAAAAAAATATTGTCTTGATGAATGTCGTAAGATCCTCATACTGTACAAATCCTGCGGAAATCCTGCTCCAGAATATATGAAGTATACTGTATAAACGCCATTATTCTATTGCAATAAGAAAAAAAATATATTGTCTTGATGGATGACATAAGATCCCCATACTGTACAAATCCTGCGGAAATCCTGCTCCAGAATATATGAAGTACACTGTATAAACGCAATTATTCTATTGCAATAAGAAAAAAGATATTGTCTTGATGGATGACATAAGATCCCTATACTGCATAAATCCTGCGGAAATCCTGCTCCAGAATATATGAAGTATACTCTATAAACGCCATTATTATATTGCAATAAGAAAAAAAATATTGTCTTGATGGATGTCATAAGATCCTCATACTGTACAAATCCTGCGGAAATCCTGCCCCAGAATATATGAAGTACACTGTATAAACGCAATTATTCTATTGCAATAAGAAAAAAATATTGTATTGATGGATGTCATAAGATCCTCATACTGTACAAATCCTGCGGAAATCCTGCTCCAGAATATATGAAGTATACCATTTCATATTCACTGGAAAAAATCCGACATCTTTTGGTTTATTAAATATGCGTGGGGGAGGAAATATTAACTGGCTACTGTACCCTAATATATATTTATACTGCATTCCAGAAAATATAAAGTAATCTTTTCTTATCCTTTTCAAATGGGCACTGATACCATTTGGATTAAACCAGTGAGTTCGAAGTATATAACAGATAAATGCATCTCATCATCTCCACATTCATGCATTGCAATAAGAATCAACTGTTCTGAATTTCCAAAAGTGGATACACAAAGATGCTATTTCAACACTGATTAACTCGTATGGTAGAATACCAAGAATCCCAAATATCAGTGACTAGATTCCACCATAAATTCACCAAGAAGAATTCTCTTATATCAGTGAAAGAGATTTTTCAATTACAGAATGTAATTCTGAAATGTCATGGCGAAAGAACACAGAGATCTCTTCAGAAGAATGACTTGTCAATGGTGAATGAAAAAATGAAGGTTGTATTCACTTGTGAGAATGTTTTTCTTCACAAATATTCTAGTTAAGTTTGATGTAGCTATGCTTGCTTATGGACTAGGGATATGGCTATTAAAGATAGGAATATTGTTATAGATTTGTCGCTATAAAACCACGCTAGGAGTTATTTCAACAGCTCAAGTGCCTATAATGTAGTCTTTACACGTTAAACTGCAATTTTGCTGTACAACTACTCTCTGGATTTATAATAGCGATAATAACATATCCCTCATGAACTTAGCAGAGTACGTTAAAGTAAGTATCACTCCTTGTCTTGTAGATTATTTATATATATATTCAATAAATTATGAATTTGTAAATAGTTACCTACATAAGTACATTCGCTGCATACATTTATCCTATTGCTGGTCTTCTTGTTTTTCTGAATTCTGGTCTGGTACGCTGCAGACCAATTTCTGTCCATGCTCTCGCTTTGGCTTCAATAGACTGTCGAAGTTCTCTGATTTTTTCAGGTATGGATGCGTCATCTTGAAAAACGTTGACTTCAGCAGAGGCTGGATTTAACCATGAGAATCTATACCCACTGCCCCGTGCACTGTCTGTGTACCCAGATGATTCTATTGTTGGTATTTCTCTGCTTCTATTGGGCAACTCATTTCTGTTTGGCCTGGATCTCAGCACAAAATCGTCATCATTTGAGAAACTTCTCGTGCTGCTTGTGGTGCTCAAAAACTCATTATTTCTGGCAAAAATATTCGCAACAGTTGATTTCTCTTCTCTTTCAGAAAATCTGTTTTCAAAATCACGTTCCCTACTTGAGACAGGCAAGAAACGAAACTTTTGGGAATCCCCTTCACGATTATCATTTACAAAGTCTCTATCATTTCTATTGCTTTCTGTTCTCCTAGGTGCAATATTTTCACGTCTAGAAGGACTCTTATTAATATCTGAATAATTCCGAATATTTCTATTGTTACTGGGCCCCCGTCCTCGTCCAAGACTCAAAAGGAAATCATTTCTACCACTTACATTATCCCTGCGTCTGTTAGAGCTGCCTCTTCTTCTTGGGAGTCTGCGCCTTCTCTTGTTCTGGTTTATTGACGGACGTCTCTTCCTATCACTATATCTACTGGGGAATTCAGCTGAGCCATCAAGAAAGTCTTTACTTGCTACCTGTTGTCTCACTCTGCCCTGTCCTCTAAGCCTTCTGGTTCTTGATCTGACAAAGTCCATGCCTGAAACAGAGTACTGCCCATCAGAGTTATCATTAGGCCTTTGGTCAAAAGTATTTCCTTCCTGTCTAGAATTAGCGGCGAGGTTATTAGTAGGTCTTAGAGTATTACCTTGAGACTTTACTCTTGAAATCCCTGTTTCTTGGAACATGATATTTTGTGATAATGACTGTGCAACAGGTAATGGAGGGGACAAATGCTTTGCAGGAGGTTTCAGAGTTGGATTTAGTGTGTTAATGTTTCCTGGTGGGTCAACAAGAATTATAACAGATTCGTCATTTTCTTGAAAGTTTCTGTTCTGATTATTCACTGAAGTTAACAGTGAATCTTGTCCTGACTGACTAACTGGTTTTGGAGTCGATGATGCTCTGTACTTTGGATCAACTAATATAATTTTTACTTGGCCATCCGTGAGCTCTCTTGATGAATAGCTTTCTTTCACTCTGAATCCCTGGATGGTAGAAGAAGCTGCTCCACTGTTTGGATCGACTAGTATGATTGTCGAGCCATCAAATGAGCTTTCTTTTGATGAGGACACGGGGATATTTTTTATATTTGTATTTATCGGTAAATTGCCTGTATAGCCTGGGTCCACTAATATTATAGCAGAATTGCTGGTTACATTTTCTTTTTCAGTTGAGAACCATATCGTCTTATACCTCTCATTTAAACTTTTATTGTCATCAGAATCAACAAGAATTATTGCTGAGCCTTCAACCATTCTTTCTCTTGTTGGCACAGCTTGATTCTGAAGAGAAGATTGCGCCCATCATCATTTGAATCCACCAAAATTACTGTTGACCCACTTACTCCTCTTTCTTTACCCAAAGGCAGATTTCTAATACTGGCACGCTGGTTTTCATTGCTTTCATTTTTAGGATCTATTAATAAGATTACTTGCCCTTGGTTCTCAGTGCCTTTTGTCAGTCCTAATAAGGTACTTTCATCACTGTTGTTGACGTTAGAACTGTCAAGAATTATAGTTGCATTTATTAGTTGGGTTCTTCCATTGGTTAATCCGGGATCCACTCCAATATCAAAATAATCATAAACATCGTTGTCTGATGCAGAATCACCATCACTGTAATCATCATAGTCATTAGTACCATCTGGTAATAGTGTTAAAGGATCTGAAGCAGTTATTGTTGGGACAGAGTCAAGGACATTAGGAGTGGTGTTTGGGGTTGGAATAGCTCCTGGAATTTGTGGAGTAGGAAGAGGACTAAAATTTCCAGGGACGGTAGATGGTGTTGTTGAAACCCCCAAAGTAAAGTCAATCTCTGGAATTGTCGGCCTACTGGGCAAAGTGGGTAGAACCGAAGATGCTGTAGGAATTAACGGGGTTTGCATATTTAAAGGAGTAGTGGTATCATCGTCAGGGCAATTGTGACGATATCCTTTATAACGACGTCTTCTAGCCCAATAAGGGCGTCTCCTACCTGATGGCCTGAATTCTTTAGAACCTCTTCCAAGAGTGCTGATGATTCCTTTAGGTGGAATATAGTAATCTCTGACATCAATAGCTGTGTGTATCTCTTGAGCAATATGCTTAGCAGACGTTGCTGGAGTGGATGAAGGAACAATGTCTATGAAGAGTTCAACATCACCACCTCCATTCTGCTGATTATCAAATGAGATGCTTGCATCAATATTTGCATTTCCGTTCTGAAGGAGTCGTTGCTTTTGACTTGAGGGTGTAACGAGTTCTCTAGATAGGTCTTCATCATTTAAGTCAGTTTCTCCCTTATCAGGTGGTAGGTACGTGTATCCACTGCGCTTTGGATATGAATTACCTTTCTTTTTCTGAGTATTTACCAGTTCTAGTAATTTGTGTAAAGCAGATCTCAACTGCTTTGGATCCACTGGAGGAATAAAGTTCATACCTTGCATGAGCATGTTTTCGATATCTAATTCCCCTATTCTACCTTCAGTGACATTTTCCTCAGTTGGAAGAACTGTCTGGCGGGTCACTCTTCGTCTCTTGTTTTTGTTCCGGGGACGAGGTATATCCAACTGCCTGCTCCGCAGCTGTTCTTGTAAATGGCGATAAAGGGCTAATGAATATTCTCGTACTTCTTCGAGATTGTCTTTGTTCACTTTTACACCCTCTGAATCAGAGGTATCATCACCCTGAGGATTTGCCTGTTAAAAATGATTTTATGAATAAGATATTTTTTTAATAATCACATTTATATGACAAACATAATAGTTACTGGCATAATAATAATATATAACTTCATTCAGATATTAAAATATGCATTAGTCATACATGTCTAATGTCTGTGAGTCTTAGAGACATTTTTACTTCAGCCTAATAGTTATAAACCGACCTTAACTTTTTGATGATTTCTGTTTGGCGTATTTGTCATTGGCCCTCTCCTCCTTTTACCTATGAAAATATGAAAATACTTTTAAAATGAACTTATTAGTACTAAATTATTCTACAGCCAGTGAAGATGTCACATGCATTACTATGGTCAATATGAACATTTGTATTTCAGTTCATGTATAATGATATTAAGAAATTGAGCTAAGATTTGCTGTAATTATGCAGTATATATATAATCAATATACACAAAGAAAATAAGTAAAACAGTCTTAGTTGCGTCTTTATGACGTAGAAGGTCATTTCATGGAATGATGTCAGTTCGCACTTTTGTATATTACTACAGCATTGGATCCCAAAAAATGAGTTCATGGCTTTCATACCATTGAATTATATCCCTTGTTCAGTTGTATTATTTTACTGTTTTTAATCATTGTTGATCAGCTTACAATCTGTATCTCTCTTCATCTATACCTTTATATCTATCTATCATATATGTACATCTAGTCAGTCAGGGTTTGATAGTCTCAAGTCTTCTAGAAAAACTAAGGCATCTTTCAAAAAAATGAAAGACTCAAGTATCATGTAAACTTAATTAAAACTAAAGACTGGAGCAGAGTAACATCTTTCTGACCATAAATACTACCTTTATATATTTGTATCGAAGTAAAATTGAGCGTAATCATATCGTCAAGCAAAGGGAATATTTCATAGAAAGCGAGATAGATGTAGAAAAAAAAACATTGTCCACTAAGTCAAATATGGTCGTGCAGATGTCATGAAAGCTAACTATCAGTCGTGCAGTAAAATAGTCAAACTGTTCATTTAAAATGCGAAGTAGGAAATCTAGAAGCCAATGTAACTTGATCTCGTGTTTTAAACAAACTTCCCATGCTGGTCATCAGGTCAAAGGTCTCTGATTGGAAGGGTCATATGCCGTAGCTGACCTGTATCTTAGAGGCTGAGAGTGAAGGGTTGGCTCAGGTTGGCTGTGGGATGGGTACAATCTTGTTTCTAACGAGGCTTAAGATAAAGGATTTGGGACAAAGGTTTCAGTGACATTGGATATAGGTGTACCATTTATATGTCATTAGCAATTATAGGAAAAGAAGAACTGATAATATGTACAGCATCATTTAGGTGTAAAGAAAAAATAGCTAAATGTTGGCAAGAGACTGTGACTGGACTGTAAAAAGTTACATAAAAACTGCTACAGAGCTGGTTGCACTGTTATCGTTTCCATATTTCAGTGCGTGTTTTGTTTTTATTAGTTTATTGATTAGGACTTATATCATAGTTTATAAGATCTAGACTAGATTAATTATATATTGCATCCGAAATTTGAAGAAAACCTTTGGCCATCATTGTGTTAGTTGTCATTCTTATTAGCTTATTATTTCATCTATTCATATATTTATATTTTTATTTTCTCTCTTGTTAAAATTATATTCAGGACAACGTACTGTAAGGTCTCTTTCACACCAAAGTGGCACTTTGCACGTGGCATACCACGCGGTATGCCATGTGCGACGTATCACTTTGGTGTGAAAGCCGCCTAAGAATGATTAGTACTGTAACTGAGATTAGTGTTCAATGAGATGAATAGGACACGAGAGTGCTATTTCACTATTTAGTTGTTTTAGATTCTCCACCAACAGATGGGTGGAATGGGTAATGGAGGACCCATATATCACTATTTAAGAGACGGAAGAGATACAAAGCTACAATACATCAAATATGTATCTTTTCTTATATATCAATACACTCGTCTTATATTAAAAAACAAAGATGGAGTTCATATAAGATTCTAGATACATATCCTAATTCGCCCAAATTTACAGCTTTAAAGTCTTGGTAGATATCACAATTTTATCTTTATGTGTTTCATAATTCAGTAGAAAACGATGAAGATATGACTAGAACATTTATAAATATCTTATTTCTCATAAATAGATATATACAAAAAGAATATCCCTTCTACAGCAAATGGAGTCTTTCACAATTTATATCATATGTTCAGAAATATTTATGTAACCTATGTGAGGCCAAAACTCGAATATGCAGCCCCCTTTTGGAATCCGCACTTGAAAAAGCACATAGCTAAGCTTGAAAAAGTTCAAAGACATGCCACGAAACTGGTGCCAGAAATACGCAATCTCGGTTATGATGAGAGGCTGAGGGAATTAGACTTGCCATCACTCGAAGCTAGAAGAGTAAGGGGAGATATGGTGACAGTCTTTAAATTCCTTCATGGTTATGATAGAGTGGATAGGGATCGATATTTCGATATGGCTGGCTCTAGAACTAGAGGTCATAGTTTGAAGCTTCGGAAGAAAACTTGTTTGCAGGATGTAAGGAAATACTTTTTCAGTGTAAGAGTAGTTGATAATTGGAATTGGCTAAGCGAGGAGGTAGTTAATGCTACCTCAATCCATAGTTTTAAGGACAGGTATGATAAGTATCACTAAGTCTAAAAATGGAACCGATCAGGAGACGGGAAGATACGAGCTTTGGGCTCTTTCCCGTAAACACAATTAGGTAATCACAATTGTCTGGCGGGACTAATAAAAGCAGTTTACGCATTGGCACTGTTTAAGTTAACATTTATCTTCTCCCCAAAGCCTTTATCAACTAAGCTTTGCAGATATGCATCAGGCAATTCCTCAATGTTTCCTAACTGCAAAGGTGTGATATCTGGAGATTCTGTAATGAAAGGTTTCCTTTTTGGCCGTCTAAATGGAAATCGCTCAAGTAAAGACGGTCCTGCATTCTTTGGCCTTTCTGTATTGCTATATGAATGCCACACAGGAGCAGGAGAGCTTGGAGCAATTTGCGACTCAATTTGAATCCCCTGATAAGATTCTCCTGACTTATGTCTTCCCCTTTTAGGTGAATCTTCAATTGTAAGTCCTCTAATGTTTTCGATGTGCACCCCGTTTCCTTGGACGAGGAGAGACTGTAATTGAAGGTGGCACTTCAGATGTACTAGGAATAGCTGTTGTGCTTAGCCTTCTTCTTCGTATAATTTTTTTTAGCCGATTTCTTCGTTGCAGTGATATAGTTGTTGCTATATCTGCTGAGGAGGGGCGCTCAGGTAGCTTTTGTACTGCATTCAAACCTATTAACCCGGGTACAGACAGAGAAACATTCCCAGGGGAATGTAGCTCAAGTTCTGATTTGATATTATGATTATTCTTTGAGGTCAAGCCCAAATAAGAATCACCAGGTAGGGTTTGAACTGCATCCAAACCTATGAAACTGGGGACAGGCGGAGAAACATTCCCTAAAGAATAAAGCTCGTGCACTGATTTGCTATCATGATTATCTTTCAAGGCTAAGTCCAAATAAGAAGCACCAGTGGTATGACGTTGAATGACTTCAGTTTCATTGCCTTTTCCTTCATATTTTTCCTTATCTTCCACTGCTGGTTGTGGATATGATTCTTTGTATTCATTGGGATCAACATTGTATATTTTAGATTCAGAAAAATGCATATGCTGCAAATTGGAATTGTTTCTAAAATCAACTTTTATGGAGGGATCTAAGGGGAAGGATATTTGAGAGCTCGCTAGTGTTGACATAATTAAAGGTGAAGAAGTTGTACTTTGTGCAGCAGGCTGTATAGGAGATGATGAATGAACTGAATGTGAGTATGACAGATGGGTTTGCGATGGCATTTCACTATGTCTTTTGAAATGAAGCTGATGATTTGTAGACCCAAATTGTGATTGATGTGGTTCTAAGTGGTGTGGCTCTCTGTGCGAAAATAAATTCATTGTCTGGAAATACGACTCTACGGAAGGAATTGACACCTCCGTTATATTGAAAATAGGCAAGTTGCTAGTGTAAGTATTATGTGAAGGTCTTTCTGTTGTAATTCTATTAGGTGGCCTAATGCCATAATCTGATTTTGGAGTAACGGCTACTACAGATTTATCTGAAACCTCTGGTAGAGCTGGAGGAGACTGAAAAGAATTTACTTTAAAATGGTTTTGCAAAGGATCTTGGAAATTTATATCATAATGGGTTTTTCCATTATTAAGATAAGCATCATCTGTATGTGCATTTCTGTATATTGCTGGCAAAGGTACAGGTGCGGAGGTAAGAGGTCTGGGTGTACGAAAATGGACAAATGAGACTGGTGTTGTAGGATGCTCCGAAGTTTCAATATGAACTGAATGATGAAAGTGGTGAGGATGTTGTGTGTGATAATGAACTGGCCATGTTGTTGTATCCGGCGGGTGATAACTAGTATTAGGTATCTGAGTAACAGCATTCCTGTTGGAATTGATAACTTCTGGAGTATTTATTTGTGAGTAAATAGAATGACTTAATGGAATACTTGACTTGACATTTTCTCTATAATTCTCATTATATTTATCTGAAGAGTGAGGAAACAGCTGATCTGCAACTTGGTCATTATGGGAATATGTTTCTGATCCTTGACTGTTACCTGCGTAATGATGAAATTCATCTGCACCTTGATGATTTTTGTTATATAAATCATGGTCTGAGTTTCTCTGGCCAGGTAGCTGATTAGATCCATAATTTGTATTATATTCCTGCAATCTTGATTGTGGCCTGATGTTTTCACCGAGAGGATTTTGGGAATTGGCTATGGAGGGATTAATATTGGAGTTCAGCTCCTTATTCCCATGTCTGCTAGTTGCTATGTACGGGAGATACTCTTTGCTCTGTGAAGGGTGGAATGTAATTATGTGTTGTGGTTCATGATGCTGATGTAGCCTATCAGTAACTGGTTTTGCAGTAGAAGTAAGAGCCTTGAATCGATAAGGGCTTGCTTGACTAATTGGAGTGTTTCTTTGAATAGCAAATACATTCTCATTATTTAGAGATTGTTGAGGACTGTGATGCAAACTTGGTATGTCACTGTTGCCTCTGAAATGAGGACTCGAAGCAGGCAAGTAACCGCGAAATCTGTGAATTGGAGGTGGGCCCTTATGATCATTTTCTATTTGATTTTGATGAATTCCTCCATGTTCTGTGCTAAATGAATGTTCCCTTGCTGGGGGAACAGTTGTAACACCTAAATTATCATTAAGATGAGAGTTATGTCCATGATTTCGTGGGAAATTATTAAAATTTATATTTCCTCTTGGAGGAAGAACAGGCATTCTGAACTTCCGTGTAATTACTTTATCAGGGGACAATGTATCAATGACTTCTTGTAGCTGCTTCAAAGGTAAATTTCCATGATTATGTAAGGCTAGGTTACGTGGTCTTTGTGTAAAACGACGTAAATATCTTGTTCTAACGACAGGTCTGAATGGCTTTGGAAGAATATGACTTAAATCCTTATAGCTAGGTCCTTGAATTTTCCTGGTCATCGGTGAGAGTGAAGAGTACCCATTTTGAATATTATGTAGCATGTTCCCTTCATTTCGACTGGAAAGAGATTGATGAAAAGATTGTCTATTTATATGTTTTTGGCTACCAACTCCACTGGATGGGTGCTGTATTAAACCTGACCCCTTTGGTACAGGTGTTGAATATGATCCTTCCCCATCTGCATTTCTACCATGATACACCTGGGTGTCTTTCTCTGCAAGATTATTGCAGTTATCTTCTCCTAAGCAGAGAGTATAGGGAGATATGGTTGTTGTAATGGTTGGACCAGTTATTTGAATTGTCTCAGATTTTGGGTAGACTTCTCTGGAGGGGTTTCCTGATTCAGTTCCATGATGATGACGCTGGAAATTTTTCCGAAGATGTCTTATAGGTACATTAATGTTAAATGTGAGCTGTAGTTGAGGCATTATTTCACCAGTTTTACTATTCCTTACTAAATGATAACGAGACTGAGATAGATGAGGTGAAAATTTATAATATGCAGGAGCTTCATGGATATTTGATTGCTGGATGGTCTCAACAGGATGAAAGTGACTTGATCTCTTAAATATTGCTTTGCCTGAAAAATTACTTACATGATTACTATGTTCAAGCGACCCTTTATGTAAATTATAAGTTTTATTAAAGTATGACTGAATGAAAGGGCCTCCCTGATTGCTAATGAAGATAAATGGTACAGTGCTTGTTTGATTTACAGAAAATGAGGGATTTTTGGAGATTTGGGTAAAAGGGAAGGAGGTATTCATCATCTTAACAGCCTTAGGTATAATATGGACTGTCTGGGTTGGAAAGGGTCCTGTCGTTATTACTCCTGTCGGGTCATTCAGGTCTCGTCGAGGTAGACCGGGTAGTGGACCTGACAAGAATTTTTTCCCACCTGTGGGTATAGGAAGAGGGGAATAAGATGATGTTTCTTCTGATGGGGCCAGAGTGGTTGTGGAAGGGGAGACTGGATATTGAAGCTCATGATGAGGAAGTGAAGAAAATGCTTTCTTCATTGTTGAAACTATAGTTTTGGGAGTTGTGGTTAAGGGAAGGGGAATACGTTTCTGTGATGACTCATCAATAGAATCCTCGCCCTCAGTTGCATGAAATACCACATTTCCAGTAGACTTAGATGGTGATAAGTAGATCTTAGGTGTTTGGGAAGAGTCAACAGAAATAGCCAAAGATCCATTACCCATAGGATTACTTGCAAAATATGAAGATTCTGAAGTGTTTCTGTAAGAGGGAGTTGTAGGGAAGCTATTATGATCAGGAATTTGGTGATTCACAGGAAATTGTTCACCAAAATTAAAATTAGAAGTGAGTGAAGTAGAAGGATTAGTGAACTTAGGAGACAGACGAATACGACGCGTGAATGGCTTTCTGAGTCGTTTTAGAACCCTTGATGTCCTGAAGTTATTTGGGTTTGGAGTCTGTGACTCTCTCCTCTGAGTAACAACAGGATTAGGTAATTGTCGTAGAGTATTATTACTTGCAGCTAAAGACGAATTTTCTTTTAGCAAACTGTAGGAATTTTTGCTATCTGTTAGTGAGGAGGCAATAGTTGTGGGAACTTTTAATGCTTGAGAGCTCTGTCGATATGAGAAATAATTTCTTGGAACGGTGGGGCGTCTACGCCGTGTCACAGTGGAAGTGTTATTTGATATCTTAGACTTATATCGATTCTCACTCTCTGCCTGAATACTTGGTTGAGAAATATCTTCTATGCTCTGGATATTATATTGAGTTGTGTGAGTCATTGGTAATGGGGTAGGGTGCGATGATATTGCTAATTTACGACTGCCATCAAAATATCTCGATGGATCTGGTTTTTTAAATGGGTATAGTTCTAAAAGACTTTTCTGCACGGAGGGACGACTCATATCAGTGGTAGAAATTTCGTGATTTTTCTCTCGCAGCGTTCCATTCATCTCAGAAAGTGTCGAATGAGAGCTTACTTTAGCAGAGTTTTCGGTTGCATAAGTGGACAAGTCAGGAACACTCCCAGGTACTATCGTGGTATGATAACCAACCGTTGACATGTAATCTGGAGCAATAGTCACAGAGGAAGACACTGAGGTATGACTAGGAACCGCAGTTGAAGCTTGGTTTTCGTAGTATAACTCATGTCCAAATGTTTTTTTAGAATTATTTACTGAATGGTCATCTTTGTTATCACTAATGGGATTAAGTCTGGGAATAGGTGGATTGGGTCCAGCCGTGCTCATGAACTTCGGTTGGACTCCTAGATATTTCACTGTGTATGGATTTGATCTATAGATATTAGCGAGTGAGCTGTTTCTCCTTAAATTGGCGTAATTGGTGTAAGAATCCAAATAATATTGACGTAAGATTTCTTGTGGATAATATGCGGCTCTATCTTCACCAATTTCGGGGTTATAATATTGTAATAGTTCCCTTGATGGTAACAGACGAGTAGAAGTGAGACTTCTCTGAACTGTATCATCGTTATTTGGCCCAGAGAAAGCCCTCGGGGATACAAAAGGATTTGTTGGAAGTAAATACGGGTCAATAAAATAATTGTTATATTTCTCATCGCCTGTATTCTGTTTGTATTGGTGGTAGGCATCTGGCGAACTTTCAGACAGCTGTTCTGCTATTCCATTTTGACTATTTATAAATCGATACTGATTCTTCTGAGGTGCTGTGAGTTTCATATTTTTCTGCTCTAAGCTGAGATCAGCTTCCTCTGAGGAATAGAATGTAATTGCAGGCTTCCTGAATGTCATTTGGGAATGAGGTGTGGGAGAATCTTGTGTGTGATCATCAGGCAATTCTTCTTCTTCAAATCTTAAAGAAACCTTCTTTGGGGTGACCAAATATTCATATGGAATGTTCTCAGACCGATAGGACTGGTCTTCTGACACTCCTCTGTACTGATTAGATTCTTGATGAGGTTTTTCTCTTGTAGAATACTGATATGTAGGAATTGCTGTAGTTGTTTTGTACATCCTTGGTGACTCTCTTGCATGTATTTTGGTAACAGAGAGTAAGTCAGTTGGTTGTTGATAAGCTGGAATCTTAACTGAAGATTTTAATGCATGTGATGAATGCTGAACATACGCATTACTATGATCTCTAGCAAAATTATCTATCTGATCTGGTGACAGATTTACTTCTGGTGATATACCCTCAGGAGTGCTTGGGTAAACTTTAAATTGTTTAAAGGGATAAACATGGCCACGGACGGGGTTATGGATTCCATAGGAGTTT
>JAXCGZ010013508.1:0-12500 GCA_037179515.1 Halocaridina rubra | reverse complement strand
TGAGTGAGTGAGTGAGTGAGTGAGTGAGTGAGTGAGTGAGTGAGTGAGTGAGTAAGTAAGTAAGTAAGTAAGTAAGTAAGTAAGTAAGTAAGTAAGTAAGTAAGTAAGTAAGTAAGTAAGTAAGTAAGTAAGTAAGTAAGTAAGTAAGTAAGTAAGTAAGTAAGTAAGTAAATTACCTGTTGTTCCTGACTGAATATATGGGGTCTAGGACGAACGCTTTCCAATGGTCTGTCAAAAGAAGAAAATATTGATGAAAGAACGACTTTAATTCCATTTCGATGTCCTTTATTCTCACTTTTAATAATATATAGTGTAAGATTCACACAGCAATAACACAAAATACCAGTAATATTCGATTTTGTTTTTGAGAATATACAATAAAAACATAGTTTTTAATTCCATTGATCAAGAGGCAATTTAATCATTCAGTAATATGAAAACAATTTAATTAAATCATACACACATATGTATACATTCATCTGTATATATTTTAACACATACTGGAGTCCAGTCAGCTTCCGAAGCATTGATATCATATTAATTCAGTCATGAAATTATATGGGAACACATTGCAATAATAATTTATGACATTTTGGATGATAATATGTGATTATCCTACTCAAACGAGTATACTGTTACAATTAATTATCTCTAAATATAAATTTAAAAAAAAATTATAACTCAAGAACTCTCTGGAAATCGAAAACACTCAAAGGCCCGATTTCTTAAACAGTGTAAACTTAGGATACCATATTATTAGCTAGCTAGATACACACAAATGGATTTCATAAACGCATCTAACGCTGTTCTGTGTATGGGTAGGATCCCGTACGGGATCCTAGGCCTGATTTCTTAAACAGTGTAAACCCATTATACCATATTGTTAGTTAGCTAGACACACACAAATGGATTACATAAACGCATCTGACGCGGTTCTGTGTATGGCTAGGAACCCGTACGGGATTCTAGCCATACACAGAACCGCATCAGATGCGATTATGAATCCATTTGTTTGTGTCTAGCTAGCTAATAATATGGTATCCTAGGTTTACACTGTTTAAGAAATCGGGCCTAAGATCCCGTACGGGACCCTAGCCATACACAAAACCGCTTCACATGCGTTTATAAAATCCATTTGTGTGTGTCTAGCTAACTAACAATATGGTATCCCAGGTTTACACTGTTTAAGAAATCGGGCCTAGGATCCCGTACGGGATCCTAGCTATACACAGAACTGCGGCAGATGCGTTTATGAAATCCATTTGTTTGTGTCTAGCTAACTAACAATATGGTATCCTAGGTTTACACTGTTTAAGAAATCGGGCCAAAGACTTACTGAATCTCGTAGTCTCCGTTTTCATAATAATAATAATAATCATCGTCGTATTCACTGCTGTCTCCAACCTCGTAATATTCTTGCGCTGTCTGAAGGAACCAAAATATATTATTAGCTCATTTGGAAGATGTACATAATTTCCTTGCAATATATAAGTAGATAGATAGATAGATAGATATATAGATAGATAGATAGATAGATAGATAGATAGATATATAGATAGATAGATAGATAGATAGATAGATAGATAGATAGATAGATAGATAGATACACACACAAGCACATACACACACACACACACACACATATATATATATATATATATATATATATATATATATATATATATATATATATATATATATATATATATATATATATATATATATATATATATATATATATGGGAACTAATATATATCATTCCTAATATAGAATATTCCTTTGTGTCGTATCACAGAATGTTCACAATTTTCTTGAATACAGTTTCCAACTCGGACATACGCATACACACACGCACACACACACACACACACACACACACACACACACACACACAGAAAGTAAAAAACGTGAAGAAAGTAAAAAACGAGAACAATGGTAGAGAACTTCAGGAGGATCTAAATAATCTGCATGAGTGGTCAGAAAAGTGGCTAATGAAATTCAATACCTCAAAATGTAAGGTAATGAGAATGGGTACAAGTGCAAGAAGGCCCAAGCTTGACTACTCGGTGGCTGGAGTACAGCTTCAGGAGACAGAAAATGAGAGAGATCTAGGAGTAAACATATTGGCAGATTTGTCTCCAGAAATACATATAAATGGCGTAGTAAGGGCAGCATATGCATTCTTATCAAATGTAAGGGTAGCCTTCAGGCACATGGACAAGGAAATGTTCAGAAATATTTATGTAACCTATGTGAGGCCAAAACTCGAATATGCAGCCCCCTTTTGGAATCCGCACTTGAAAAAGCACATAGCTAAGCTTGAAAAAGTTCAAAGACATGCCACGAAACTGGTGCCAGAAATACGCAATCTCGGTTATGATGAGAGGCTGAGGGAATTAGACTTGCCATCACTCGAAGCTAGAAGAGTAAGGGGGGATATGGTGACAGTCTTTAAATTCCTTCATGGTTATGATAGAGTGGATAGGGATCGATATTTCGATATGGCTGGCTCTAGAACTAGAGGTCATAGTTTGAAGCTTCGGAAGAAAACTTGTTTGCAGGATGTAAGGAAATACTTTTTCAGTGTAAGAGTAGTTGATAATTGGAATTCGCTAAGCGAGGAGGTAGTTAATGCTACCTCAATCCATAGTTTTAAGGACAGGTATGATAAGTATCACTAAGTCTAAAAATGGAACCGATCAGGAGACGGGAAGATACGAGCTTTGGGCTCTTTCCCGTAAACACAATTAGGTAATCACAATTAGGTAATCACACACATACGTACAAAGGCTCTAGAACTGGAGTCCAAAAGGTTGGAAGTTCGTTAAAAAAAAAAAAATCCCTGCAGTGTGTAAATATATTTTTCGAGTGTCAGAATACCGACAATTTCACTGTTACCTGAAATAGCATAAAAAGTGTAAAAGAACCTGTAAAACATCAAAGTAAGGATCTGATATTACATCCTAATCGTTGCAAAATAAATGCTGAATCCAAGAAAATACTGATTAAGTAAAATGGAAGAGTACGTATATATGGTCCAATGACCTTAGGTGACCCAAGAATGACTGATTATGAATACATTCGTTTTTTTTTCAGAATATTAGTGAATTTTAATATATATATATATATATATATATATATATATATATATATATATATATATATATATATATATATATATATATATATATATATATATATATATATATATATATATATATATATATATGTATATATATATATATATATATATATATATATATATATATATATATATATATATGTGTGTGTGTGTGTGTGTGTGTGTGTGTGTGTATGTGTGTGTGTGTGTGTGTGTGTGTGTGTGTGTGTGTGTGTGTGTGTGTGTGTGTGTGTGTGTGTGTGTGTGTGTGTGTGTGTGTGTGTGTGTGTGTGTGTGTATTGAGATCTTCAGCCACAAAAAATAAAAATTACTTTACGCGGTATCTTTTGATTAAAAAGACCTCTGTTTACTTATATTCCTTTAAGGAAATATTTTATTTTATCGCTCTTCAAATGTTATATCACTTCATTGCAAACAGTGGTGGAAAAAATCATTGAATATGGTTATGTGAAGTAAGAAATGCCTTTAGCAGTGCCCTTAGTGTCCATATAGAAAATTAGCTTCCATATTTTACTTGTGAAATTAGTATCTTGCTTGGCAACTAATCCATTCAATCAGTATCTCATTCTTATTCAACTAGAATTATTTTTTGCTTCGTCAGTATTTACTTGGCTAGCTTAACTTTCATCTGAATATGACAGATGACTAGATAATTTCAGTACATAAAAGTTATCTGACTATTTCAGTCACTAGAAAATTTCTTATAGCATAAAGCCTGATTAAAATATCAAGTAACTGATTTTTAAAGAATAATACTCTCTCTTCAGACAAGTGTAATGTGAAATACTTGATCCAGTGGAAAACATATTCATTTTAAACTATAAGTATCATCTCTTACAATATCGAAAGAGTTACACCAATTTGACATTTTGTTTTAATCGTCCTGTCTTTTCAACTGCATCTTTTCCAAAGCTATTGTAAGGTTTTTTGTTACTGTATGATGAACATAAACATATAAAAATACAAAAGTTTCAAGAAATGATGCAAATCATAGAAAAAAAATTATTTTGGGTCATAATAAAGTCACCTGGGTCATAATAAAATCACCTTTCTCTGCTCAAAATGCCGTTTCGTGACACTTTGTTTGTATTACCAGTCCACACGTGTAGCCACTAACATCACTTACCTGATCTGAAATATTTCTAAATAAAGTCTGTCTGCTGTCAAAGTAGGTCCCTTCTCCCTTGTTGTGGTTAACTGTCAGTGGTATGTCGTCAAGGGCTGAGTAAAGACTAGATAAGAGAAAAGATCCATTTACGGGTTGTGGAGTGGCAAAAACTATGTCTTTGTTGTTCAGCCGTGTGCCGAGGATGGTTTGGGGGCCTTGTTTGTTGTCGAAAGTTGAAGAATCTTGAGGATTCTCTCGGTCTTCTGTCGCAGATGTCTGTGTCACAGGTCTTCTCGTATGTAAGGAGGATGAGTAGTTGAGGAAAACAGAAGAGTCGGCTAAGGAATGAGGTCCTTTCAAGGAGGAAGCATTGTAATGATTGTTAACATTTGCTCTATCAGCCGTAACAGCGTGATTGGGAGGCGATGCGAGCATTGAGGTATTCATGGAAAAATTGACAGGAAACAATGCATTATTAGAATAATTATGATAAATGTTGGAAAAGTAATCAGGATAGTCATGATTTCCTCCTTGAAAAGTAGAAGCAGAATGTACAGCATGAGGGTCTGAAAAAATAGAAAGGGGCACTGGCTTATTCTCATTATTCCTGTAGAGATGATAAGGATGTGGCCGAGGATGATCATCAAAATTCAGCAGTGGCACTGGAGTTGAAGGGAAGGGCCCCAAGTTTAGATGAAGAGAAAAATCCCCCTCCTGAGGAAGAAAAGAAGTTGGAGGATAGGGACCATGCTCAGTATGAGGAGACTGATTGGAGCCAGAATTTGCAGCATAAGGATTATAAGAGAAAACTTTGCCCAAGTCAAGAAAATATTTGGCCCAGTATTGTTCAGCTTGTTGCTTAGTTAAAGGAGGCTTTGTCACTTTGGTAGGTGGTATGAGGGATGGGTGAGGCTGCGGATGTCCTTCTGTGTACTGTGATTTAGGATCGTGATTCGGATAATGAGCTTTTGGTGTAGAAGGTACATGGTCTGTTTGATAAGAATGTTCGAGTGTTGAATAACTTGATGGAGTGTATGGTTCTGGTGTTGAAGATAGATATGGAGACTGATGAACGGCTGGAGCACTTGATACTGGATGGCCAGGATGGTGATAATGAACTAAAGCTGGAGGAGTAATTTGTGTTGAAGAGGGATATGGAGACTGATGGATGGCTGGAACACTAGAGAGTGGATGGCCAGGATGGTGATAGTGAACTACAGCTGGATTAACATGAGGAACTGGATGAGAAAGAACAATAGGTCTCACAGAATTATGAGGCACTGGGTGATGTGCATTTATAAGTGATGATTGATGAGAGGGAGGATAGTGATGAATAGGTGCTAATGATGGCTGGGAGTAATAATGGTATGGGTGAGGTGTCAAAGGACGTCCATGAACTAAATGATGAGGATGTGATGTATGTGAAGAATGTAAGTAAACATGGGGATGATGTGCTGAAACTGGATTGTTTTGATGTATGCGCCCATAGGGATAACGTTGTTCATTTTGATGCCCAGTTTGAAGACGAATAATTGGATGAGGGGTAGAATAATGGTTACCATAGGCTAAAGAAGAGGGATCATAAGGACGAGGATAATTAGAGTTTGCATGTAAACTGGATCTTATTTCATTTTGCTTATTTCTGTTGGGAGGAGAGGATGTTATCAATACAGCAGGATATGATATTTTAGGCTGGACTGAATGTGGAGGTGAATCTATATGTGGATGTTGGTTTGCATTAGGATGCTCTTGAGACCTTTGCAAATAAGGCGAATGGATGGGTGTCGAACGAGAATAATCTGGATTAGCAGTAGGATATGGAGTGCTGTGATGTGAACTATGAAGATTATGTTGCCCCATATGATTTTCATTTGCCTTGATGTGATGATAATGTGGTGGATGAGGAGTTGTGGGATGTGGATTAAGGTTTGCCATAACATGTGGAGTGGGTGATTGTGGGAATATGACAAATGATTTTGGAGTGGGTGATGTAATTTTGTGTGGCGTAGAATGATAAGGTGATGCATAGGACTGAGGAGGATAAGGAGAGGAATGTTGATGAGACATAAATGGATGAGGTGTTGAATAATAGCTGTATGGATGGATAGGATGAGATGTGGGAATATGAGGTAAAGTATGTGAATGTGGAGTAGTATGTGACTGTGGAGTAGGAGTAGGAGGATTTTCATGCTGCTTGGGAGGAGCTAGGGTGGAATAAAGAGAATGAATATGTGAATGTGGAGGATATTTGGGTGTTAAAGGGTGCAGAGGTGGGGAAGATGGATGGAAATAAGGCTCCTTGGGAATTGATAGTTGAATTGCTTTTGCTGGAATGGACAAGGAACTAGTATTATTAGATTTTTCATATGCCCTGGTGGTAGTTTTCGGATGATATGTAGTTAGAATAACTTCTGGTTTCTTGGAAGATGTAAGAGAGTGGTATGGAAGAGGCGTGGGATATGAGTGAGGCTTCTTTGGGTCAATTGGGAAAGGAGTTGATGAAGGATACTGCAATTTTGGGAAATGTTGCTTTGAGGGGTCCCTTTGTCCTTCAACTGTTTGAGGGTGCACCTTTGAAAATGCATTAACGGGAGTAAAAGGGTGAACTGGATTTGGTGTTATTTTATGAATAATTTGATTCTGAATGGGTCGAGTTGAAGTGGGGTGTATGATTCGTTTCCTTTTGGGCAGCCTCTTTCGGACTTTTCTTTCTGGGTATCTTAAAGCTTGATGGAGATGATGCCTAAGGACTTGCGACTTTATAGGGGGTGGATTAAGGGCCTGAGGAGCAGAAGCACTTGGAACATTTGCACCTTGGCCACTGGTAGACTTTGGGTTGACATGGAGCCCATTTTTCTGATGAGGAGAAAAATGGTTGAAATGGTTATGAATGGGATGAGCTCCTGGGTGAAGTGTAACATGTGATATAGGAGTCATGATGTTTTTATGATGAGGGACCGCATGGTAGCTTGGACCATGATGCCCATTAGGAATTCTAGGGGTGGTTAGTTTTGGTGGGTTTGGACTAACTGTTATGGTTGTAGAGAGAAATGTTAGTCTCGGTTTGAATGTTGACTTGGTGTTCAGGGTCTCAGTCACTGGTATGAATACAGATGGATGCTTAAGTGACTGTTTGACCCCAATATCCCCATTGGAGGTTTCTGTGTCTGAGGAAACAGGGCTGGTTTCAGAGGCTGGATGGATGTGAAGGTGTATCTGAACATTCTGCTTTTGTTCTTGAGGTTGTTGGTCTAAGTAGTGGTGTAGAGTTTCCTTGAGAACTACAGTGGGTGGTTTAGGTGGTGGAGGTGGTGGTGGAGGTGGTGGTGGAGGTGGTGGTGGTGGTGGAGGTGGTGGTGGTGGTGGTGGTGGTGGTGGCAGTTGTGATTGTGTTGGTGGTTGGGGCTGAAGAAGTGAAGAAGACAGGGCCTTATGTGGAAGGTGAAGTGAATGACCTGATGTGTGAATATTGACTACAATGTTCTTATTTTTTGGAGGCTGTTCGTGATTTGCTGCAACTCCTCCATAGGTGGTTTTTGGAGAAGCAGGAAGCTCTGGAGCAGAAGCCAACACAGCTTCATATGTTTGTGGTGGTGGAGCAGGGTATGAGTATGGTGGATTGGGAGGAGCATCTGGAGTTTCATATAGTGTTACTGGAGGTACAGGTGGCGATTGTGGTGAGTCAGGAATGTCAGAAGGTAAAGGAATGTCAGGTCTTTCTGGAATACTTACGGGGTCAGGCATAATTGATGAAGAAGAAGAAGTTGAGGGAGGAGGGGGGGATGGAGATGGAGGTGAAGGAGGTTGAAGAGATTGCTGGTTAGCGCGTGGGCCAATCGCACCCAGAGTAGTTGGCGGATCATCAGGCTGGTTATCAGTAAGCTTATCAGCCATGTCTTCAGGGAATCTCAAACCATCATTGCCAATCTTATAACGGACTTGCACTGCAAGTCCCTTTCCTATAGGTATTGTCTGAGTTCTGCTTCTATTACGATTTCTATTCCTTCTTCTGGTGCCTCTATTTTGTTGCCCCCTATTAGTATTTTCTGTTGTCTTTGACTCTTGGAGAACTCTGGGAGGTGGCTCATAAGATAGCCCAGCTGAGTTTGTCACAGATTCTCGATTACCAATGGCAGCAACACTAGCAGGCAACTGATACAGAATTTGTGGAACACTAAGCTGTTCACTAGGTAAAGGAACACCAGAGGGACCTTTTGGTCTTCTTATATTTTGTGCACGCTGTTGAACAGTCGGAGGCAAAGGAGGAACATATCCTCTTTCTGATACTGGATTAACTGCTTGATTCAATACTGGTTGTGATGGGGCAACGTAAACTTTGGCTTGTGGAGACTGTTGAGTGCTTGATCCAATTAATGGAATTTGTGTTATGGGTGAGACAGTCTTTGCTTGTTGAAGACGTTGCAAAGGTCTTTGCTGGCGATTTCTCTGTGGGCTTCTACTTGGTGACACACGTAGAGATCCAGCAAGAGGACTTGATGGTAATGGTGGACTGGTCACTTTTCCATCCTGAATCAGTGAAAAATAGTTTTACAGCAGTGCCCTTACGGATAAATAAAGTTTATATATATATATATATATATATATATATATATATATATATATATATATATATATATATATATATATATATATATATATATACAATAGCCATATTTTCCCTTATAAGGGGGTGGCTGAGTTAGAGCAATATACCTTGACAATGAGGGAAGAAAAATACAGAAGAGAGGATTCCCAGTCCCCTCTCTCTGCCCCATTTATTCGACTTTTACGACACGCAGGGGAACACGGAGGAAATATTCTTACCCCTTCTCTCATAAAAAAATTGAAGAGAGGAAAAAACTACCTTTAATATAGATAAAATCTAGAGAAGGTTTACTCAGAGCTAAAGTAGAATATCCCACATTAAATGATACATCTAAACAGATCTTAATAATCAAGAATGGAAGAGTAATAATGCGTTGTAATATATATACTTGTCCCGGTTTTACGTCAAGGACTCCCTTTTCTACCAAGGGCTAGGACGGTTGCCTTCTTGCGAAGGACTTGTTTTGGCATATGTAATCGTTACCCTGAGTGCATGCCCTTGCTAACCTCAGACCGTGACGGGACGCGAACCCTCAGCCTGACGCCTCAAAGTCGCGGACGCTACCGCTTGAGCCACGGTGACAACAATGTTAAAATATAAATACTAGATAATAATAACACTCTTCTGACACGAATATTACATTTCACGAATGATTAACTTTTTCTAAAATAATCTTGAAGAATTAATTTTAAAGAATATTAATATGCATTAGATACAAATACTGAATAAAATTCTTCTGACACGAATATTGCATTTCACGAATGAGTTAACTTTTCCTAAACAAACCTTAAAGAATTCATTTTAAAAGAGTATTAATATGCATTAGATACAAATACTGAATAAAATTCTTCTGACACGAATATTGCATTTCACGAATGAGTTAACTTTTCCTAAACAAACCTTGAAGAATTCATTATTAAGGTCAAAGAATTCTGGTGACCTGGGACAGTCGACATTGTACCACCAATCACACACGATATACTTCTGGTTGAAGATGGTTCCCTCTGGGCATAGAAAGTCATGTTGGGCGTTGCCTGGCTCACATACGTGAAATACCTGTAAATAGGAATCATTTAGCAAATAACAAAAGATATAAATTATGAAAAAAGAAACACAAATGTGATAGAGAGAGAGAGAGAGAGAGAGAGAGAGAGAGAGAGAGAGAGAGAGAGAGAGAGAGAGAGAGAGAGAGAGAGAGAGAGAGAGAGAGAGAGAGAGAGAGAGAGAGAGAGAGAGAGAGATGATAGGGGTGTTTCTCTTACTGGTAACCCCTATCAACTCAGCAAAATCGGGGAATACGTTATTAGACGTGTGGGGTCTGTAGTGCAACTGTATTCACATGATTCAACCATTGATAATTGCATATATCCTCACCCATTACTTTCATTTGAAATTATGTAAACATAAAAATTCTCCAATATTTATATCCAACTTTGGACCAGTAATACCGAAAATGTAGCCTGTCCGTCATTAGTAAATGAATTTTAAAAAAATCGCATCTCATATTTAAGAAATCGCGGGAATTGCGAACAAGAACAGCAAAGAAAGTGTAAGAACATAAAAGGAAATTTCATCTCGGTTCGCATTTAAGAAAGCCCCAGGATTGGAAATCACTCCACGTGTACTTTCCGTCCAGGTAGACTCAACAATTAAGACAACTTTCACCTTTACCTGTAGGTAATATAACGTCCCAGGTAATAAGCACTTGAGGAAATCGGACAACATATGGCACACACCAACAAAAAATATATAGAGATAAATAAATATATAAATAAAAACCGCTGATGGACATGTAGGTTTACAACACTTCGATCATCTGAACCCACGTGAGGATATATAAAATAATAATAATAATAATAATAATAATAATAATAATAATAATAATAATAATAATAATAATAATAATAATAATAATAATAATAATAATAATAATAATAATAATAATAATAATAATAATAATAATAATAATAACAATAATAATGATAATAATAATAATAATAATAATATTAATAACAATAATAATGATAATAATAATAATAATAATAATAATAATAATAGTAATAATGATAATAATAATAATAATAATAATAATAATAATAATAATAATAATAATAATAATAATAATAATGATAATAATAATACTAATAATAATAATAATAATAATAATAATAATAATAATAATAATAATAATAATAATAATAATAATAATAACAATAATAATAATAATAATAATAATAATAATAATAATAGTAGTAGTAGTAGTAGTAGTAGTAGTAGTAGTAATAGTAGTAGTAGCAATAGTAGTAGTAACTGACCTGGCATCTTGTTTCCATATCTGCATAGTAGCCAAGAGGCCGTCCCTCGCACCTAAATCTCGTGTCTGGAAGAAACTTGAGAGCTGGATAATCTACCCCGGGTGTACCTGGAAATAACCAAAGCAGATTTGAGAGACAAACTTTCGCATTTTCCCCAGTTCGGTTCATCTAGGTAGTTCGTGCTTTTTCCAGAGGCCAGTTCCATTTGGACATAAGAGAATTCATTAGTAACCTAACCTAACCTAACTTAACTAAACCTAACCTAACCCGGTGACTCTTCATAAAGCCGTATTTTGCATTCATGTATAATTTCCTTCTGCTTTGTGAATGTAGAATGAATTGAAAATAGAATTTTGATAAAATTCAAGTTATTCAAATCAAAATTTGACCCCAAAGTAAATTTATGATAATAAAAGCAAATTATTAAATACACAAAAATAGATGAAGAAGGGTTAAAATTTATGTCCTAAAAATGAGTCTCTTTTTTTTTAATACCTTTGTTGATTTAAAGAAATCAATATATAAAGTCAACTATAAATATGTCTGAAACCGCATAAACCAAAAGGTCAAAATTATTGACCACAATATTCTTGAACAAACAAGCCCGTGTGGTGTTGATCACAATATTCTACGAAAAGTCCTTTTCTTCATTCTCTGCCGAAGTTCCATCTTTTTTTTTTTTTATTTCGTTGTATTCTCACTTGTTGTTGTTCTTGTTCCGGTTTTACGTCACGGACTCCCTTTTCTACTAAGGGCTAGGACGGGTGCCTTCTTGTGAAGGATTTGTTTTGGCAGATGTAATCCTTACCCTGAGTGCATGCCCTTGCTTACTACTCACCTTTAACTTTAAATTTCTTGCCTTGAGTATTTTTACCCAATTTGTCTTTTGACATAATATTATCGTCCTTATGTATGATATTGTCGTGGAAAAAGTCGTTGTCAGTGGATAAATTGTCGTTAATATTGTCAGCAATGTCTTCCTGGTCGTTGTCAGAGCCTTCGGTATAGTCGTAATCCTCTTCGTAGTCGTCGTAGTAGTATTCGTCGTCGTCGTAATATTCATAATCGTCATCGTAGTCGTAGTAGTAGGCTTCATCGTCGTAGTATATATCGGGGTCATCATCTAGTCGTCTCTCCCGTCGTTGTTTTGGTCGTGAGAGAGGTCGTCTACCCCCTGTGTAGGCGTAATCTAAGAAGTCACCTGCCAAAATAATACACATGGCAAAGTCAAAGTAATTACATCAAAATTACCTATGATAAAATACCTTCATGATGAACTACAGGTATACGAGAAAAAAAATTATTTGTTCTAAGGTTTTATGGTCAGT
>JAXCGZ010013507.1:75000-88242 GCA_037179515.1 Halocaridina rubra | reverse complement strand
ATAAATACCTTTGTAGACTCTATTCGTAAGACACACACGCTCGCATGCACACACGTACGTACACAAACACATGCATCAACACTGAATTTAACTCTCTCTCTCTCTCTCTCTCTCTCTCTCTCTCTCTCTCTCTCTCTCTCTCTCTCTCTCTCTCTCTCTCTCTCTCTCTCTCTCTCTCTCTCTCTCTCTCTTTGTTAAGACAAACAAAGAAATACATGAGAAGTGTCTGTATGTATAAATTGAGATGAATCTAGTTATACAATTAATATAGCTGTTATTCATTAAAAATTGTGAGATAATTTATAACTGGTATTGTGTGTGTGTGCGTGTGTGTGTGCATGATTAAAACAGTTGTAATTTAAGTTTGTTATTTGAAAATTGTTGTTAATTACTAACACATAAAATTCTAATATATAAAAAGACTAAAGCTGAAGCTGATGATAATTAATATAAGTCGACAGACATAATAAACAAGTAAATAAACAAATAAATAAATAGATGATAATAATAATTACAATAATAATAATAATAATAATAATAATAATAATAATAATAATAATAATAATAATAATAATAATAATAATAATAATAATAATAATAATAATAATAATAATAATAATAATAATAATAATAATGACTTCATATAATAAATATTTCTAATGCAGTAACAAAAATAATGTGCTCTCTCTCTCTCTCTCTCTCTCTCTCTCTCTCTCTCTCTCTCTCTCTCTCTCTCTCTCTCTCTCTCTCTCTCTCACACACACACACACACACACACACACACACACACACACACACACACACACACACACACACACACACACACACACAGGATAAGTAGTCAAAAATAGCATTGAATTATTTTTTTCCACTAATTTTTTTCGAGAATAATCGTTCACACTAAATCTATGACAATGCTGGCTGAATCAAAATGAATGCAGGACAGACAATATATATTTTTGTATATTCCAAAGGAATTTGACACAATTTAGTACAAAGGCTTGTTTTAGAAGACATTGCAATCACAGGTAATATTGCAAAACAGACAAAATTATTTGACTGACAGGAAACAGGGTGTAATAGTGAAACCAGAAACAGGAAGGGATATGCAATTAGAAACATGCGGCGGGGTTCCACGTGTAGGTCCAATTTCTTGTGTATATATAATTGGTCGCCAATGGGATTGAGAGCGGATATGTATAAAACAAACAGACAAACAAACAAACATTAATTACCATTTATACAATGGCTATTCTGTCACCAAACTAAGAATACACTAATAATTAGACTGAGCAAATAAGTAAGAGGGTGATACATACACTTGCAGTGAACAGATATAAAGCTTTCCTAGAAAATTAAGATTGCCTTGAATTAATAGATGTGTATACAATTGACAATATATAATGAATAATCAGTTAATTGAGTAAAGCTTATACCTCATAGTAATAATAATAATAATAATAATAATAATAATAATAATAATAATAATAATAATAATAATAATAATAATAATAATAATAATAATAATAATAATAATAATAATAATAATAATAATAATAATAATAATGATAATAATAATAATCATAATAATAATAATAATAATCATAATAATAATAATAATAATAATAATAATAATAATAATAATAATAATAATAATAATAATAATAATAATAATAATAATAATAATAGTAATACTGAAAATAATGATGATAATAGCAATGATAATAATGATACTAAGGTAGAACACTGGTAATAATTTACATACTAAAATAACTGAAATGAATATATGAGGTAATTGGGCACACATGTACATGAATAGTACAGCAATAGAGTAGTAGTACACTCAAGATACAACTGTTACACTAACAAGTGAACAGGGAAAAACGCACGTACGTGCTCGCACACACGTACATATACAGGAGTACACACACACACATGCATCTATACTTTAATTTAAGCTCTCTCTCTCTCTCTCTCCTCTCTCTCTCTCTCTCTCTTCCTCTCTCTCTCTCTCTCTCTCTCTCTCTCTCTCGCTCTCTCTCTCTCTCTCTCTCTCTCTCTCTCTCTCTCTCTCTAAGGATGTGAAGACTAACGATACTTCGATCAGCTTTAGACATAGCCTAATAACTAGCAGACAGAGAGGATTTTCGTTTAATTCATAATAGTTTAGACAGGGGTTTTCAACCTTTTTCTCCCCACGTAGCCTTTTGGGTTTTCGTTTTCAACTGGCGTACCAAGTGGCATGCCACGTGCGACGTGCTACTTTGGAGTGAAAGCGGCGCTAGATACTTATATCGCTTGATATCAAAGTTCTAGATGCCATACAGCATTAGGAGAGAGATGACTGCAAAGTCTAAGATCAAACACTTGCCATTGACGGAATAGGAAGAAAACGAAACTATTTGTTCTCTTACCCGTTCTAGGACAAGATAGAAAACTACACCAATGATTGTATAGTTATGACATGAAGGAAATCACGAGGGAGGTATTCTTGTTCCTAACCATTAGGGAGGAAAGAAGAAAACACCAAGAAAATGAGAAAGAGAAAGGGAACTATGGGAGGCAGAGGCTGCTCAGCTGCTCCTCACTTGAATAAATCCAAACCCATTTTCAAGAAAGAAACGAGAAAAATAGGGTTAGAGAGAATGAACAATGTAAATTGGATATATATATATATATATATATATATATATATATATATATATATATATATATATATATATATATATATATATATATATATATATATTTATATCACCCCTTCCTCTTTCTATCATTACTACTTCCATCGTTGCTCTGATAAGTTGGCGAAATGTATCCCTCTCCCGCTGTCGAGGCCGTGTAACACCCGCCAAGCGGTCTCATCTCACAGGTACTGTGTGGAGATTTGTAGTTGGCGGATAGGTCGGTGCAGCGATTGCTTCATCCCATCTACCTCTAGCTTCTGGAACTCTCTTAATCCATCTGTCTTTCCTAATTCCTATGGCCTTTCCTTCAAAAAGCGGATCTGTCGTCATCTCAGGTCCTAATCCTGCCATATTTCTAGGTCTTCATTACTTCGACTATTCTTTCAGCCTGTCCTTTTCCTATTTCGTATCTGGCACGGTGCCACAGTCATATATATATATATATATATATATATATATATATATATATATATATATATATATATATATATATATATATATATATATATATATATATATATATATATATATAACCAGAGTCTACTCTACACAATAAAAAGAAATAACACCCACACAGACACGCCTGTAAAAAAAGAAGTCCCTCTACACTAAATAATATATAATATGCATGCGTTGTTACAATGGTGTCTAGCCCTACGATTTACTAACAATATTAAAGTTGTACTTATGGATACCTTTAAGATTATAAGAAACCGTTACAGGAGTATATATCTTTGAGGTGAAATTCTTTTCTATTTGTCCATAGATCATAATCATATAAAATATTCCACATATTTCCTATTTTGTTTATCTAATATTTATCTTAAAATAAGACAACTGCGAATAAAGCATATGTTAGACATAAGAATTATTTTATGACTGTTTAGAATCTCTCTTCTAGCCTCAAAAGAGCCTAAGGCTTCCTCATTAGTCATAAAAAAAGGTTCTTTTTTTTTATTCGGGCGACTTCACTCTTACGACTATTATTATTATAATTCCCAACACTCCTGGAAAAGAAAGGATCCAGGCCAACGGAAGTTTTGACGATATAGAAGTCCTTTTTTTTTTTACTGTTATTATTCTGGAGTTATATAAAAGATGTGTGTGTGTGTATGTGTGTGTGTGTGTGTGTGTGTGTGTGTGTGTGTGTGTGTGCGTGTGCGAGTGTGTGTGTGTGTGTGCGCGAGTGTGTGTGTGTGTGTGTGTGTGTAAGCTTAGTTCTAGATGTATGAGTTGGGGGGGGCTGTTATTTGAGCATGTTTGTATGGCGATCTGCATCTGTTCTTATGCTTAGTTCTGCTGTTTTAGATTTCTATGTTGTGTTTGTGTATGTGCTTTTATTTTTTTATTTTAGTTATAAGGTTGATATAGCTTAAATAGAAGCATTTACATACATACATACACACACACACATATATATATATATATATATATATATATATATATATATATATATATATATATATATATTATTACATTATGAAAGAAATATATAAATATGAGATTATGTACCTAGACAAAAACCTAATATCCAGAATCTGTGAGAACAAGTCAGCTCAATTCTATGCCAGTCCCAAGCTTGTGTCAAATGAGAGGGATAGTGTTAGGAAGATAATTATGCCGTAAAAATTATACCAAAACCTTACAATCTGCCAAATGCCTACGAGAAAGAGCGACCCCATTTGAAAATGGAAAAAGAAATTGATAGAGAAGATTAATAGCAAATGCTATTTGTCTATTGTTCTCCGTCTCCTCTCATTGCATCATAACAATACTGTAAATCCATCAGTGCCAACATTAATAATACTTGTATTAAGTGTGACTTCTGTGATAATAATAATAATAATAATAATATTAATGATAATAATAATAATAATAATAATGATAATAATAATAATAATAATAATAATAATAATAATAATAATAATAATAATAATAATAATAATAATAATAATAATAATAATAATAATAATAATAATAATAAAGAGATAGGAATGGATCACTAATACTGTTGTTAAGGAGGAAGAACCACACATAAAAGACAACTGAAATGAATAAGAAGACTTGCACACTTATCTGTGACTGATTTCTTCCGACAACTGACATAAATTACTGTAAACACTAGCAACTTCCTCTTTCATGGCATTCCGGCTAGTAATCATTTTTATTATATTTGTGTGATTTTGATCATTCTATCTAATGTCCGGAAAAATCCAAAAGAGATGTACTAAAAGAGGGAATACACAATAATAACAAAGTAATTAGGAAAAGACTTGAATGTAGAACAATATAAAAAAGAGAAGAATGAGGATTGTGATCCATTATTCCTCTCCCATCCCACACTCCTCGCATCTAGCAAAGATATATTAAATTCTTTAAGCCTTCTCATATAATTAGACTCTTTGAAGTAAATGAGCTTATGCTGTTATTGGTGAGTACCAGAACATGTATTGCATTTTATCTTGCTATGAGGGGGAGATTACTTTAGCAATTATGTTTACATCATATACCTTTACGGGACATTATATTTTTACCAAATACTACGATCTGCCTTGCCTAAAGGGGGGTTTACACGGTCAAACGGTTCGTCGAACGCGGTTCGACAGACAAATGTTTGAAGTGATGTTCGAACGTGTGAACGGGGTATTTGGTTGTCGAACACGTTTGTCGAACGTGTTCGACAACCAAATACCCCGTTCACACGTTCGAACATCACTTCAAACGCTTGTCTGTCGAACCGCGTTCGACGAACCGTTTGACCGTGTAAATCCCCTTAAAGGTCTGTATATTATTGTGCTGTTTAATTTATCATTCGTTACTACTATTATAATTGTTATTGTTTTTTTTTTTCATATTCAGTATTATTATTATAATATGTTTTGCTATTATTATTATTATTATCATTATTATTATTATTATTATTATTATTATTATTATTATTATTTAATACCAAAATACAAAATTCACAGTTGAACCATATTAAAGGACGAAAGAAACCCGCTCTGCAGTGCATGTGAATATATATATATTCCCATAAAAGTAAACCAAGACATTTGCACCATACTTAGTGCATACTCAAGTAGTGCATTAACAGCAATTTACAACAGTTGTTGTGCTGTTATATACACTGTAAATACACTTTTTGAGAATGCACTTTGCATAGTGCGAAAGCTTTCTTGGATTACTGTTATATTAAAATATACACATATATTTCAGAGAAGAACTTTTTTCTCCCATTATTATTATTATTATTATTATTATTATTATTATTATTATTATTATTATTATTATTATTATTATTATTATTATTATTATTATTATTATTAATATTATTATTATTATTATTAATATTATTATTATTATTGTTATTATTATTATTATTATTATTATTATTATTATTATTATTATTATTAATATTATTATTATTATTATTATGATGATGATGATGATGATGATAATGATGGTGATGATAATGATGATGATTATATTTCTTGTAGCTATCGTTAAATATCACTGTATCTGTATCCCTCTATAAATCCTTTCATCTTTTTTTTTTTTTTAAGAGCATAGCGCCGGGACTTGCAACGAATATTTCCCTTTTCAGGCTCGACGACCTAGAAAACATTAAAGAAAAAGTAGCAGCTTAAAGACAGGGCAGATATACGAGACTGACAACAATCTGACAAAAAACAAAGAGAAATAGAGATGGGGAGTGTTGGCACTTGTCAGATGTGAATCACGAATAAGAGATGTGTAACGCATACACCAAAATATTCAGTGCAGACGTAGGCAAAGGAAAGGACCGAAACTAGAGGGAGCTATCCTGGCCAGTCTTACTAAAGTCCAAAGGACCTTCATTTATCTACATCTCTCTCTCTCTCTCTCTCTCTCTCTCTCTCTCTCTCTCTCTCTCTCTCTCTCTCTCTCTCTCTCTCTCTCTCTCTCTCTCTCTCTCTCTCTCTCTCTCTCTCTCTCTCTCTCTCTCTCTCTCTCTCTCTCTCTCTCTCTCTCTCTCTCTCTCTCTCTCTCTCTATCTATCTATCTATCTATCTATCTATCTATAAATTTATCTATCTATCTATCTATCTATCTATCTATATCTATAGATATCTATATCTATATCTATATATATATATATATATATATCTATATATATATATATATATATAATATATATATATAAATATATATATATATATATATATATATATATATATATATATATTATATATATTATATATATATATATATATATATACCTCAATAATTGTCTGTCGCTCTCTTCATTACGATAGAGACCAAGAACCTTATCGTAATAATTCACACCAAGTATTTGCTCTTTCTCCCTTTCTGTTTGAACGTCATTTACCGGATGTATTCCATAGTGATTCTTTATGTCAACTCCTTTTATTGTTCTTTCTTTCACTGCAGTACAATTCTAGTCATATACACCCTATTCAAATCATAATAATAATAATAATAATAATAATAATAATAATAATAATAATAATAATAATAATAATAATAATAATAATAATAATAATAATAATAATAATAATAATAATAATAATAATCTTAGTATTATTATTTTTATTATTATTTTTAGTAGTATTATTTTTATTATTATTATTATTATTATTATTATTATTATTATTATTATTATTATTATTATTATTATTATTATTATTATTATTATTATTATTATTATTATTATTAGTAGTAGTAGTAGTAGTAGTAGTAGTAGTAGTAGTAGTAGTAGTAGTAGTAGTCAGTCAGTAGTAGTAGTAGTAGTAGTAGTAGTCATCATTATCATTATTATTATCATTATTACTATTATCATTATTACTATTATCATTATTTATTACTTTCTTCTCTTGAGGCATTAGTCATGAGGCTGTTCTAATTAACCCATTCATTCGGAATCCTTTTCGAGCTTTAATCACCCACTTTTTTTTCCGAAAATTCTCGTTTACCTTCATGGTTTGATTTATTACATGCGAATTTTGAGTGTGTGCTCTGTCGTCAGTAACTGATATTAGTTAAGGGTTTGTGCGTGTGCTTATACATATACATATATATATATATATATATATATATATATATATATATATATATATATATATATATATATATATATATATATATATATATATATATATATATATATGTGTGGTGTGTGTGTGTGTGTGTGTGTGTGTGTGTGTGTGTGTGTGTGTGTGTGTGTGTGTGTGTGTGTGTGTGTGTTTTGGTGTGGTGTGTGTGTGTGTAACAAGTAATGTAACAGACAGATAGACAGAGATCGATAGATAGACAAATATATAGATAGATAGATAGAGCGAAAGAGCGAGAGTGGGGGGAGGGCAAAGGCAATTTCCTTAGAAGTGACTTCTTTGGCTCTTCCGACCTAGTGGCCTTTAATGACCTGTGGTAACCTTTCTTGGCCCTGTCTGCGTTCAACTGGACTAGAGAAAAAAAAACAAAAAACGGAATGACCAACTTTTATTGGTCTTTCTGGAGAGGTTTAAATATATCTGTAAACTTAATAGTTGGGACCTCGTGTGTTGTGTGTAGTCACCGTGGCTCAAGCGGTAACGTCCGCGACTCTGAGGCCTCAGGTCAAGGGTTCGCGCCCCGTCACGATCTGAGGTTAACAAGGGCATGCACTCAGGGTAACGATTACACCCGCCAAAACAAGTCCTTCGCAAGAAGGTAACCGTCCTAGCCCTTGGTAGTAAAGGGAGTCCGTGACGTAAAACCGGAACAACAACCTCGTGTTTTGTGTGTTAGAAAGTATGAATTCTCCTCACTCCTGTCCAGAGGGTTGGAGTGTTACGGGCCCACCGTGGCCCGTTCACCCTCATAGGTAGAATCTACAAAGAAGAAGAAGGTTAGAGTGTCAGGTTAAAGTTAGATCTCTTATGCTGAAGTGAGGAAAGAAGGTGACTTACGACAAAGATTAGAAAAAGTTATTTTTTTAGATTACATTTTGTACGCTAGTTTTTCAAAAACAAGCGTTGAGTACTTGTAATTACATTCATTATATAGCTTCGTGTGTGATTACCTAATTGTTTACCTAATTGTGATTACCTAATTGTGTTTACGGGAAAGAGCCCAAAGCTCGTATCTTCCCGTCTCCTGATCGCTTCCATTTTATACTTAGTGATACTTATCATACCTGTCCTTAAAACTATGGATTGAGATAGCATTAACTACCTCCTCGCTTAGCCAATTCCAATTATCAACTACTCTTACACTGAAAAAGTATTTCCTTACATCCTGCAAAGAAGTTTTCTTACCAAGCTTCAAACTATGACCTGTGTGTGTGTGTGTGTGTGTGTGTGTGTGTGTGTGTGTGTGTGTGTGTGTGTGTGTGTGTGTGTGTGTGTGTGTGTGTGTGTGTGTGTGTGTATGTGTGTGTGTGTGTGTGTGTGTGTGTGTGTGTGCGTGCGTGCGTGCGTGCGTGCGTGCGTGTATGTGTGTGTGTGTGTGTGTGTGTGTGTGTGTGTGTATGTGTGTGTGGTATACAGTACTCAAGCAAATCTTATATAGGACAAAAGATAATAAAAAAAAATTGCTGTTGGTGAAATGTACACGAACATATGTACTAAAAAATTCATAATTTCATACACAAAGGAAAAGGAAAACTAATTTTTATTAATCCGTAAAATTATTAATATATGAAACGGGATATTGTAGTCATGTATGCAATACTAACAATATTATTAACGAAAATACACGAACCCATATAATTAGCTTCTTATATACAAATAAAATGTAAAACTGTTTTTTCGTTCCCTAATAGAAAAACTACAAAACAAAATAATTAATAGTGAAAATACACGAACACATATACATAGATTCTTATACACAAATGAAAATACAAACTGTTTTTCGTTGCCCAAAAGAGAGACTGTTGAACGAAACTGCATTCTAGCCATGCATTTGCCTAATGCCGAGATCTTTTCCCATAAAAATCCTAAATAATTTACGCCCTTGTTGCCATTTACTGCTTTATGGAAGGGAGGCAGGTGCTTAGGATTTCCCTAAACGAAAAACAAAGATATAATAACAAAATATGAGTGAAATTCTAACAACACCCAAAATGAAAACATCTAATAATAATAATAATAATAATAATAATAATAATAATAATAATAATAATAATAATAATAATAATAATAATAATAATAATAATAATAATAATAATAATAATAATAATAATAATAATAATAATAATAATAATAATAATAATAATAATAATAATAATAATAATAATAATAATAATAGTATCTATTATTATTATAATTATCATTATTATTATTATTTTTATCATTATTATTATTATAATTATTATTGTTATTATTATTATTATTATTATTATTATTATTATTATTATTATTATTATTATTATTATTATCCCCAAGAAGCTACGAGGAGTGGTTGGGGTTAATTGGGTTTTGGTGAATATTTAAGTTTTCCCTTGGTCGCCCTCTTACAAGGGGATTCCGGCATTGTATATGTATCTTTGTATAATAACAACAACAATAATAATAATAATAATAATAATAATAATAATAATAATAATAATAATAATAATAATAATAATAATAATAATAATAATAATAATAATAATAATAATAATAATAATAATTTGAGAAAAATCTCATAGCAATACACTAACAAAAATAAATTTCCTAAAACACATATAACCTTTTTAATAATGATGGGAGCATATAAATAATGTGGAGCTCTATTAAACAGAGTTTCAACTCGGCCCCGGGACACAGAAAAGGCAATTTTGAGGCATTAGTAGACAATGGCCATTTTTTCTTACTCTCTTTACACTACTCTCAACCGTGTTGGCCAAGTATATGGACATACCATCAGCTATACCATAAAGCGAAAAAGGGGGGAAGAATACTTCCTCCATGCTCCCCTGCGTGTCATAAAAGTCAACTGAATGTGGCAGAGGGAGGGGCGTGGGAATCCCCTCCTTTGTATTTGCATCCCACATGGTCGAGCCTTTTGCTCAGACTAGGCTACTGCCTTCGAAGGGAGATTGTGGTATTAATATGTAAATGCAGAGAGTAGAAATATAAAGAAGTCATTCTTCACAGTAAGGTTTAATAGTCGAATAAAACAAATATTGCTACTTTCACAGCAAAAAAGGAATTAATTTTCATAAAAACCGTAGCAGCTTCTTGACTTCTCCCTGGAAGTGTGTGTGTGTGTGTGTGTGTGTGTGTGTGTGTGTGTGTGTGTATGTGTGTGTGTGTGTGTGTGTGTGTGTGTGTGTGTGTGTGTGTGTGTGTGCGTGTGTGTGTGTGTGTGTGTGTGTGTGTGTGTGTGTGTGTGTGTGCGTGTGTGTGTGTGTGTGTGTGTGTGTGTGTGTGTGTGATACTGATTTCCTCAAGTTCATTTTTCCCATTAATTATAATTAAAAAATTATTGGTATCTAACTTCCTCGACAAATACTTAAAGTGACCTATAGCCTATTTGTAATTCAGACAACTGTATATATAAATAAACATGACAAGTAATTAATTTTACTACAACTATTAAACAGATTATTATCAGTAATTGCTCGTTACCTGCTTTGACTTAACAGAGGCATAATTACAGTAGGTAAAGCTGACAATAGATATTAACAAAATAATAAAAATGCATCCTCTATACAGCATTGGCCAAAATAAAATGAAAATATTAACAAATTTATGCGCTATCAGAAAATTATAGACTGACCCTTGCTTCAGAGCTCCCTGGACATAGCTCTCAGTGATAACCCAGGAAGTCCCCGAGTTCAACACCCCTAAGGTGGTCCCTTCAGCCTTCATCTCTGGCAGGCCCACGTGGGGAAACAAGGAGAGGGTAGAGTCGTTCCGCATAAAATAAGGTCAACATCTTCTAATGTATATGACCTTGTGTTAGTCCCTCCGGCATGGCCAGTATTGTAAATAATTAATTTAGTTTCACTACCAGTGAAGATGAACTATTAATGGAGAAATGCCAACATCGTTAGGTATAAGTGAGTACACCTTATGGATGAACGGAGTCAAAAATGAATCAAATACCTCTAGTCACTATAGAATGAAAACAGATTTAAGGCATTCCATTTCCGTAGTAATAATAATAATAATAATAATAATAATAATAATAATAATAATAATAATAATAATAATAATAATAATAATAAAAATGATGATAATAATAATAATAATAATAATAGTAATAATAATAATAATAATAATAATAATAATAATAATAATAATAATAATAATAATAATAATAATAATAATAATAATAATAATACAAATAATAATAATAATAACAATAATAATAATAATAATAAAATTATTTGAATAATCAATGCAACGCTGATTTCGTCATACAAATTATGTAAATGGATTCATATTATCATATGAACATGTAAATATTTACATATCACGAATCAGTTTAACGAGAGAGAGAGAGAGAGAGAGGAGAGAGAGAGAGAGAGAGAGGAGAGAGAGAGAGAGAGAGAGAGAGAGAGAGAGAGTATTATCGCTCTTAACCTAATAAAGGTGTGGCAAGGAGAAAGTACCGTTTTCTATAAAGGATCGAGATTTTCAACCGTTTTCTTTGGCGGTATTGAGGGTAACTTAAATATAATTAAAACCACTTCAGACCACTTTCTCTCTAAGTCAACATATTATATGTACTTTCAAAGGAAATAATCAAAATATTAGAATAAAATATTCTCAGAAATAAAGTAACAACATAAACGAAAAAACGATACGTGACAAAGAAAAATATTAAAAACATAAAGACAACGATTATGATAAAATAATCAATCAGATGCATTCCTCTCCAACACCAACAGTCTTTGAAAACATACATACATACATACATGGATACATACATACATACATATATACGTACATACATACATGCATACATACATATATACGTACATACATACATACATACATACGTACAAGCATTTGTGTGGACATACATACATACATAAGAGCATGCGTGTGTACCTACCTAACTACCTACCTACCTACCTACCATACATACATACATACATACATACATACATACATACATACATATGAGACGGAGAATGAGAGAGATCTAGGAGTAAACATACTGTCTGACTTGTCTCCGGAAATGCATATAAATGGTATAGTAAGGACAGCGTATGCTTTCTTAGCAAATGTAAGGGTAGCCTTCAGACGCATGGACAAGGAAATGCTTAGTAATATTTATGTAACCTTGTGAGGCCAAAGCTTCAATATGCAACCCCCTATGGGAATCCACACATGTAAAAGCACATAATAAATCTGGAAAAAGTTCGAAGACATGCCACGAAACTGGTGCCAGAAATACGCGATTTCACTTATGAGGAGAGGCTGAGGGAATTAGACTTACCAGCACTCGGAACTAGAAGAATGAGGGGAGATATGGTTACGGTTTTTAAATTCCTTCATGGTTATGACAGAGTGGATAGGGCTCGATATTTTGATATGACTGGCACTAGCAGTAGTGGTCATAGTTTGAAGTTTTTGTAAGA
>JAXCGZ010013507.1:65000-67500 GCA_037179515.1 Halocaridina rubra | reverse complement strand
CTTTAAGCGTTGTTCTATCTTACACATTTCTTCGATTTTTTTTTTTTACGAAAATCATTAATTTTATTTATTCTATTTACTTAAATGCATATACTTTCGCAAACCTTGAAAACTAAAATATTCCCATGTAAATGCAAACGATTTTTAAGGACTTGCAATTTATGCACATTTTTTCTTCTCAAAAATACCTTTTAGAAGTGAAGTTCTCTTTCCTTAACCATTTATCATTCCCAGTTAATGAAATTCATTTTTTTTTCTAAAAGCATTTTTATTAACTTTTTTTTACTTACTTAAATGCTGTTAGTTTAACATCATTTCCATCGTTTCCAGCTCCTTAAAACGTTATTTTTTTACTCTTAAAACATATATCTCCATATCCATATACCAAAGCCATATTCCCCCTTATAAGGGGGTGGCTGAGTCAAAAAAATACTTTGACTTTTTGTGGGAATTAAACAGAGGTGGGACTTCCCAGTCCCCTCGCTCCGCCCCATTTAGTCGACTTTTACGACACGCAGGGGAACAAGGAGGAAGTATTCTTACCTCCCTCCCTCAAGAGGGTAAACATATATCTAACTCAATTAATTAAAACATATTTATCTCAATTACCTAGAGCATGTATCATTCTTAAGTACACAGATACACACACAGACACACGTGTGTGTGTGTGTGTGTGTGTGTGTGTGTGTGTGTGTGTGTGTGTGTGTGTGTGTGTGTGTGTGTGTGTGTGTGTGTGTGTGTGTGTGTGTGATTACCTAATTGTGTTTACGGGAAAGAGCCCAAAGCTCGTATCTTCCCGTCTCCTGATAGGTTCCATTTTAGACTTAGTGATACTTATCATACCTGTCCTTAAAACTATGGATTGAGATAGCATTAACTACCTCCTCGCTTAGCCAATTCCAATTATCAACTACTCTTCCACTGAAAAAGTATTTCCTTACATCCTGCGAAGAAGTTTTCTTACGAAGCTTCAAACTATGACCTCTAGTTCTAGAGCCAGCCATATCAAAATATCGATCCCTATCCACTCTATCATAACCATGAAGGAATTTAAAGACTGTCACCATATCCCCCCTTACTCTTCTAGCTTCGAGTGATGGCAAGTCTAATTCCCTCAGCCTCTCATCATAACCGAGATTGCGTATTTCTGGCACCAGTTTCGTGGCATGTCTTTGAACTTTTTCAAGCTTAGCTATGTTCTTTTTCAAGTGCGGATTCCAAAAGGGGGCTGCATATTCGAGTTTTGGCCTCACATAGGTTACATAAATATTTCTGAACATTTCCTTGTCCATGTGCCTGAAGGCTACCCTTACATTTGATAAGAATGCATATGCTGCCCTTACTACGCCATTTATATGTATTTCTGGAGACAAATCTGCCAGTATGTTTACTCCTAGATCTCTCTCATTTTCTGTCTCTTGAAGTTGTACTCCAGCCACCGAGTAGTCAAGCTTGGGCCTTCTTGCACTTGTACCCATTCTCATTACCTTACATTTTGAAGCATTGAATTTCATTAGCCACTTTTCTGACCACTCATGCAGATTATTTAGATCCTCCTGAAGTTCTCTACCATTGTTCTCGTTTTTTACTTTCTTCACAATCTTTGCATCATCTGCAAACATATTCATGAATGAATTTACAGACTCTGGTAGGTCATTTACATATACAAGGAACAAAAGTGGCCCTAAAACTGAACCCTGTGCAACTCCACTACTAACTCTTCTCCATTCAGACACTGAGTGTCTTACTCTAACCCTCTGTTCCCTTCCTTCTAAGTAAGTTTTTATCCATTCCAAGACATTTCCACCTATTCTAGCCATTGATTGCAGCTTCCTAATAAGTCTCCCATGTGGAACAGTGTCAAACGCTTTCTGGAAGTCTAGGAATATGCAATCTGCCCAGCCCTCTCTTTCCTGTAAGATTTGGCTTACCTCATCATAAAATTCTAATAAGTTTGTTACTGTTGATCTACCTTCTCTGAAGCCATGTTGCCTCACTGACAAAAAGTTGAAGGATTCCAAGTGAAGAGAGATATGTTTCCTTAGTAGTTTCTCCATAACTTTGCAAACTATGCTGGTCAAGGAAACTGGTCTATAGTTCAGAGCCGTATCCCTCCTTCCCTTTTTGAAGATAGGTATCACATTTGCTTGTTTCCAGCATCTTGGAATCTCCCCCGACTCCAGTGACTCCTAAAATATGATACTTAGTGCCACTGATATTGTGTTTGCGCATTTTTTAAGCACATGAGGGGATATGTCATCAGGACCTGTAGCTTTATGAACATCTAAATCCATCAGCGCTTTGCATACCTCTGTGGCTGTAAGGTTGATGTTCTCTAATACCGGCCCTTGAGCTTCTATCACTGCAATCTGAGGGGGTGGGGTACTTTCTACTGTAAATACTGACTGAAACTCCTTGTTCAATTCTTTGCAGATCTCTTCGTCCGTCTCAGTGATGCTTCCATCCGCTCTCTTTAGCCTTAAAACCTGTTCTTTTACCT
>JAXCGZ010013507.1:17500-50000 GCA_037179515.1 Halocaridina rubra | reverse complement strand
ATTATTATTATTATTATTATTATTATTATTATTATTATTATTATTATTATTATGATTATGATTATTATTATGATTATTATTATTATTATATCTTTATACATCCTCTTGCCTACTTTCTGGAAGAAGACTGCTTCATTTATTATTATTATTATTATTATTATTATTATTATTATTATTATTATTATTATTATTATTATTATTATTATTATTATTATTATTATTATTATTATTATTATTATCTCTTCACACACCCTCTTGCCTACTTTCTGGAAAAAGATTGCTTCACTGTATGAGTACTCTGCATTGCCAACATCCTCACTAAGAACATTCCAGTTCCTATTCACTCAGATACTCAAAAAGAATATTTCTGACATCCCTCATAACAATCTTTTCTTCATTTCATGACTGTGACGCATTAATCCTACAAATGACAATCCCAAACATCCCGTTAATGGCTATTCTGTGAAAATTGTTGGTTAGTTGCAGCTTATATCATGCCTCATTCTCCTTACTTCTAGCAACAATAGGATCAGCTCTTTATGCCAACTAAGCAACTTAATCACTCAAGTTTTGGCGAAAGTGGACTAAAAGGTTCTGTAAATTTTAGTTTATTAATATATTTTTTTTCAGCATCTGGATATGCATTTGTATTTATATGTCGACAACAATAATACGCTTCATCGCCATCTACATACAAAGGCCATAATACTCCAATATAGAGATATGGCTGAGTCAAAGCAAAACCTTGAAATTTCGAGAAGGGAAAATGAGACGAATCGAATTCCCAGTCTCCTGACTCTTCTCGATTTAATCGATTTTTACGTTACGTAGGGGAACAAGGAGGCGGTATTCTTGTCCTCCACTCCAGGAGAAGTAAAGAAGGAATTGCACTGTGCAGCAAAGAGAATGGAATATGGGAGGTAGAGAAGACTCAACTTCTCACTTGAATATAATCCAGCAGTTCCAAGAGAGAAGAAAAGGCAGAGGAAGAGAGAACGAACTATGAGAGGCAGAGGAAGAGAGAACGAACTATGAGAGGCAGAGGAAGAGAGAACGAACTATGAGAGGCAGAGGAAGAGAGAACGAACTATGAGAGGCAGAAAAAGAGAGAACGAACTATGAGAGGCAGAAAAAGAGAGAACGAACTATGAGAGGCAGAGGAAGAGAGAACGAACTATGAGAGGCAGAGGACGTTTAACCCAGCACCTGGATAGAACCCACCAGTATAAGACGACTCTCAAGTCCTCACTTGGACAGAACCCACCCATCTCGTACGTGTTTTATATTAAACTTATATATATATATATATATATATATATATATATATATATATATATATATATATTATATATAATATATATATATATATATATATATATATTAACATTATATTCATATGTAATAATGAAAAATTCATAGCACAAATCTGTATTACAGAATTATTCTTATTACAAGTCATGTATGTTTTTAAATTTCAATAAGCTTAGTATTTTAATATTTCCATTCTGTGTTAATGATTATAAAAATAATATATTCTCATTTATATATGTGCTTATTTTCTGTGTTTTCGCATCCTCATAATTATAACAATAATATTAAGTTGTGATACTGCTGAAATAATAATAATAATAATAATAATAATAATATTAATAATAATAATAATAATATGAATATGAATAATAATAAAACAGTGTTAAAATCCCAGTGTCTTATGTAAGGAATACGCTTAGGAAATTATAATACATTATAATTCAACTCCCCCCAAAATGTATATATTTACGGTGTTTTATCTCTCTCTCTCAAATGATGTGCTTTATCCCAGCATCCATCCTCAACATCATCTTCATCTCGCGCGATGATGGAGAATCATTATGAGAAAATCCACATTTGCATCGCATAAAGAGATAGGGGGAGGGTGTTCCTAGGGGATAAAAGAGGGGTATTCCTAAGGGAAGGGGGAGGGATGTTCTTTGGGGAGAGGTGAGATGGTTGTTCCCAGAAGTCTTCCTAAGGAAAGGGGAGGGGTGTTCCTAGGGGAAGGGAGAGACGGTTGTTCCTCGTGGAAGGAGGAGAGGGTGCTTTAAGGGAAGGGGAGAGGGGTGTTCGTAAGGGAAAGGGAAGAGATGTGTTCCGTGGGGAAGAGAGAGGGGTTTCCCAAAGGGAAGGGGGAGGGATGTTCATTAGGGAAGAGGAAGAAGGATGTTCCTTTGGAAGGAGTGTCCTCAGGGGAGAGACAGAGGGGTGTCCCTAAGGGAAAAGGTGTTCATTTGGGAAGAGAAAGGAGTGTCCAAGAGATAGTGAAAATTTCTAGGGGAAGGGGTGTTCCTAAGGGAAGTGAAAGTGGTGTTCCAAAAAGTAGGGATTTTCCTTGGGGAAAAGGGTGTTCCTGGGGGAGGGGGAGTTCCTTGAAGTGAAAAGGGTGTTCCGAGGGAAGGCATGTTCTTTGGAGAAAAGGGTGTTCCTAGGAGAAGAGGGTGTTCTTAGGGGAAGGGGTGCTTCTGGAAGACTGGGAGGGGATGGTTCTTGAGATATGAGAAGGTGTGTTCCCAGGGGGATGAGGAAGGTGCGTTCCTAGAGGAAAGGTAGGTATGTATGTATGTATGTATGTATGTATGTATGTATGTATGTATGTATGTATGTATGTATGTATGTATGTATGTATGTATGTATGTATGTATGTATGTATGTATGTATGTATGTATGTATGCATGCATGTATGTATGTATGTATGTATGTATGTATGTATGTATGTATGTATGTATGTATGTATGTATGTATGTAAGTACGTAAGTACGTATCTCTACCAATCTACCTACCTACCTGCCTACCTATGTATGTATGTATGTATGTATGTATGCATGCATGCATGCATGCATGCATGCATGTATGTATGATGTATGTATGTATGTATGTATGTTCCTACATTTACACCAAATATTCTTAGATATTGGTTACACATCTCTTATTATCCCTGCACATCTGACAAGATACAACACTCCCCATCTGTTTCTTTTTACTTTTGCAGATTTTTTTTTAGCCCGTCTTGGTGTCACAATCATAAAAAATGTATGTATGTATGTATGGTAATCAACGAAAAGAAGACCATATTTTTCGTAGTGAATGGTAAATAAAGATTGTGAGGGAATGAGAGTGTACTTTGTTTCAGAGTATGTGTATCTCGGTGCTTGGTTCACTCGGTCTGGTAAGAGTGATATGAAAGCTCCAGTGAAGCTGTGGCCAATAAATTCTCAATATTTTGTGCGAGCAGCACTCAACTGCTATTTGTAGAGAAAAAATCAAATTGTGCAAGGTAGAAGGCAGGTATGCCTCCTTTACAGGAAGTTATATGAAAGAAAAGGAGAAGTTTTATGAACTCAAAGCGTGAACGAATAGACGTAAATGAACCGTTCCATTTCGTGTATCAAACATGTAGAGCAGCTAATACGCCGGGGTATCGATTTCTAGAAAAGTCTTTGGCTAATGGTGAAGATGGAGACCTGCCACAAAATGTGAAAAACCATATCTAGCAGAATGCAAATACCGCAACATATTTGCGTAAATACAGTGCAGACTGAACCCGTCTACGAAAGTGCATGAAATATATCAGAAAAAAGTTTTTATACCAGATTAAAAGCGAGAATCGTTCACGAGGCTCATAACTTTCGGGTTAGGGTTGGGAGGTGGAACAGTACCCCGCACGAAGAACGGACGTGTCATGTGTAATATTAATGTACTAACGCAAAAACATGTACTTATAGAGTGTCCTTTATCTCAACCTTTACGGGATAGATAGTCAATGTTAAATGTCTGAGATATGAGAGAGCTCCTGGGTGAGTATACAAATTTGTCTGAATTATGTAATCAGAAGTTTGTCAATAAAATAATACTACTATTACAATGCATGTATGTCTCTTTACCCCATAATTAAAAAAAAACTGTAAATTCTAGATAAAAGAAGATGAAATAAATAAATTATATTTTAGAAATAAACAAAATATTTAGATAAAATGTCGTCAGTATGACAGAGAGAGAGAGAGAGAGAGAGAGAGAGAGAGAGAGAGAGAGAGAGAGAGAGAGAGAGAGAGAGAGAGAGAGAGAGAGAGAGAGAGAGAGAGAGAGAGAGAGAGAGAGAGAGAGAGAGACTAAATGGACGACCAAAAACTAATCAGGTAAAGGGGAGGCAGAAAAATTAAAATTGTAAAGGGGAGACCGGAAAATTAATCTTGTGAAGGGAAGACCGAAAAACTAGTTTTTAAAAGTGGAGACCGAAAAACAAATTCTATATAGGGGAGATCTTAAAGGTAATCTAGTTAAGGGGAGCAAAAACTAGCTTTGTAAAGTGGAGACCGGAATTCTAATCTTGTAAAACACTGACAGAATAAAAAAAAATTAGTGTATGGAAGACCGAAAAATCATCTTGTAAGGGGGACACCGAAAAAAAAATCTTGTAGGAGGGAAGAAAAAAAATTAAGCCTTGTAAAGGGGAGACCAGAGTTTCTACATATAATAGAGAGACAGTAAACCAAATCTTCCAAAGGGACGGCCAATAAGAATCTTGGAAACAGGAAACCGTAAAGATAATTTGTACAGAGGAAACAGAAAAACTTATCTGGTACCAGGCAGACCTAAAAAAATGATTTTGTATTGGGGAGAAGGAAAAACAGATCTTTTAATGGGAAGACTAGAACTCTAATCTTGTAAAGGAGAGACCAAAAACTAATATCGTAAAGCCGAGACCAAAAACTAATATCGCAAAGCCGAGACCAAAAACTAATATCGTAAAGCCGAGAACAAAAACACAATTTTGTAAAGAGGTGACCGGAAAATTAGTCCTGCAAATCAGGGACAGGCTAAGTAATCTTATATAGGAGACTATAAATTAGCTTTGTAAAGGGAAGACTAAAAAACTAATCCTGTAAGGGGGAGACCTAGAAATTATTTTTTTTATATAGGGAAGCCCAGAAAGTAATTTTCGCAAAGGGGATACCAGAAAAATAGTACTTGCAAGAGGAGATTGGAAAGCAAACCTTGTATAGGGGAGACATGAAAATTATTCTTGTAAGGAGAACTGACAAAATTAATCTTGTAAAGGGGAGATCTAAAAATTATTCTTGTATGGAGAACTGACAAAATTAGTCTTGTAAAGGGGAGAATGAAAACTAATCTTGGGAAGGGGTGACCGAAAACTAATACCAAAAAAGGGGGACCAAAAACTAATCCTGTAGAGGGAACACCGTAAACTAATCTTGTAGAGACGAGGCCGAAAGTTAATACTTGAAAGGGGAGACAAAAAACTTATTTTGTACAGGGGAGACAGAAAAACTAACCTTGTAAAGGAGTGACCGAGAACCTGATCCTCTAAATGGGAGACTGAAAAGCTAATCTTGAAACTGAGAGACCGAAAATCTTATTTTATCAAGGAGACCAAAGACTAATCTTATTAAGAAGACACCGAAACACTTATCTTCCAAAGGGGAAATCGAAAAAGTAAGTTTGTAAAGAGGAGACCACAATTTTGTAAGGGAAGTACGAGAATTCAATCTTATAAAGGGGAGACCTGAAGGCTAATAAAGAAGTACTAAGAAATAATTTTTAAAAGGAGACCAGAAAATTAATCTTGTAAGGAGAGAGGACCGAAAGACTAATTACATAAAGGGGAGACTGGAAAACTAATTTTGTAAAAGGCACAATCGGAAAACTAATTTTGTAAAGGGGAGGTCTGAAAACTAATCCTGTAAAAGGGTGACCAGAAAATGAATGCACGGGGAGACTGGAAAACTAATTTTGTATATGGGAGACCGGTAAACTAACCTTGTCATAGGAAAACTAAAAAAAAATCTTGTAAAGAGGAAAATTAACACTAATCATATAATGGGGAGAACAAAAACTATATATTACCTGGGGAGAACGAATACTAATTTCGGAGAAGGAAAACAAAAGCTAATCTTGTAAAGAGAAGCATAAAAATTCATATTTTAGAATGGATACTGAAAAACTTACCTTGTACATCGGAGATCGAAAACTAAACTTAGAGACCAAAAATTAATCTTATTAAGAGATCGAAAATCTAATATTGTTAAGGGAAGACTGGAACACGAACATAATGAGGGTAATCGAAAAACTAAGTTTGTAAAGGAGAGAACAAAATTTTAATCGTGTAAAGGGGAAACAGGACACTGAAATCTAATCTTGTATGGCAAAGACGGAAAAACAAATCTAGTAAGGAGACCAAAAATCCAATCTTGCAATTACGAGATCAAAAAACTAATATTGCATAGAAAAGACCGAAAATCAATCTAGAAAAGGGAAGATAGATAAACTAATCCTAAAGAAAGGGTAGACCCAAAAAAATAAAATTGTACAAAGGGAGACCAAAAAACTAATATTGTAGAAAGGGGAGACTGAAAAAACTAATATTGTAGAAAAAGGAGATCGAAAAACTAAAATTGTAGAAATGGGAGACCAAAACACTAATCTTTACATGGGAAACTGAAAACTAATATGGGAAAGGGAAACAAGAGTATTTTTGGAGACTGAAAAAAAAACTGTGGGAAAAGTGGTGCAATAGATATATCTAATGAGACAGCTGTAATACAAGGGGGAACCAAAAAAAAAAAATCTCACTCTTCCCATGGATATTCAAAAGGGATATTGGAAAACTAATCTTGTAAAATGGAAGTTTGAAACCTAATCTTAAAGAGCTGTTGTATGGAGAGACCGAAAAACGGATTTTGTTAAGTGGAAAACTGAAAAAGGAATACTCCTGAAAGGAGGAGAACAAACACTAATCCTGTAAAGGGGAAACAAAAAACTAATCTTTTATGGGGGAAACCGACAAAATTACCTTGTATATGGGAGGTCGAAACCTAATCTTGTAAAGAGAAGACCAAAAATCCAATCTTTTTGGAGAGGAAACCGCTTACCTTGTATATGGGACCCCGAAAACTAGTCTCTGAAAGGGGAGACTGAAAAATAATTTTGTATGGGGGAGACCGCAAACTAATCATCTTAAGGGGTGACTGAAAATCTAATCTTGTTAAGGGGACCCTGGAAACCTAATTTTGTTACTGGGGAGATCGGAATACGAATATCATAAAGGAGACCGAAAAACTAATTTTGTAAAGGGAAGACTGAAAAACTAATCTTGTAAGGGGGAAACCGAAAAATTAATCTTGTAAAGGGACGACCGAAATTTTAAGTTTATAAAAGGGAGACTGAAATTTCTATCTTGTAGAGGGGAGACAAAAACTAATCTAGTAGAGGGGCTGCAGAAAAACTAATCTTATAAAAGGAGACCAAAAACTAATTTTGTAAGGCGGAGAACGGAAAACAAATTTTGTAAAGGGGAAAACGGAAAAACTTAATTTGCAATTGCAAGACCAAAACACTAATACTGTTATGGGAGATAGAAAATTCATCTTGGAAAGGGGAAGCCAAAACACTAATCCTGTAGAGGGGAGATCGAAATACAAATTTGGAAGGGAGACCAGAAAACTAATCTTATAAGGGAGAGACTGCAAAACTAATCAGCAAGATATGTGGCTCAAATAGATATCTCTAATGAGACAGCTAGAATATAAAGGAAAGACAAAAATAATAAGACAGTCGCTGTTCCCATGGGAATAAAAAAGAGAAGAAAATAAATTGATACAAAAAGAGAGAGAAGGGGAAATAGAGAAACTCAGATAAATAAAAGAATACTGATTTAAGAGCAGGAACAAAGGCACCGGAATGCTGAAATATATAGATAAGGAGGGCTACATTGATAAAGGACAAAGACAGATATTTAGTATGATAGACAGACAGATACACGAAGAGACAAATGGATACTTAGATAGATAGATAGATAGATAGACAGACAGATACACGAAGAGACAAATGGATACTTAGATAGATAGATAGATAGATAGACAGACAGATACACGAAGAGACAAATGGATACTTAGATAGATAGATAGATAGATAGACAGACAGATACACGAAGAGACAAATGGATACTTAGATAGATAGATAGATAGATAGACAGACAGATACACGAAGAGACAAATGGATACTTAGATAGATAGATAGATAGATAGACAGACAGATACACGAAGAGACAAATGGATACTTAGATAGATAGATAGATAGATAGACAGACAGATACACGAAGAGACAAATGGATACTTAGATAGATAGATAGATAGATAGACAGACAGATACACGAAGAGACAAATGGATACTTAGATAGATAGATAGATAGATAGACAGACAGATACACGAAGAGACAAATGGATACTTAGATAGATAGATAGATAGATAGACAGACAGATACACGAAGAGACAAATGGATACTTAGATAGATAGATAGATAGATAGACAGACAGATACACGAAGAGACAAATGGATACTTAGATAGATAGATAGATAGATAGACAGACAGATACACGAAGAGACAAATGGATACTTAGATAGATAGATAGATAGATAGACAGACAGATACACGAAGAGACAAATGGATACTTAGATAGATAGATAGATAGATAGACAGACAGATACACGAAGAGACAAATGGATACTTAGATAGATAGATAGATAGATAGACAGACATATACACGAAGAGACAAATGGATACTTAGATAGATAGATAGATAGATAGACAGACAGATACACGAAGAGACAAATGGATACTTAGATAGATAGATAGATAGATAGACAGACAGATACACGAAGAGACAAATGGATACTTAGATAGATAGATAGATAGATAGACAGACAGATACACGAAGAGACAAATGGATACTTAGATAGATAGATAGATAGATAGACAGACAGATACACGAAGAGACAAATGGATACTTAGATAGATAGATAGATAGATAGACAGACAGATACACGAAGAGACAAATGGATACTTAGATAGATAGATAGATAGATAGACAGACAGATACACGAAGAGACAAATGGATACTTAGATAGATAGATAGATAGATAGACAGACAGATACACGAAGAGACAAATGGATACTTAGATAGATAGATAGATAGATAGACAGACAGATACACGAAGAGACAAATGGATACTTAGATAGATAGATAGATAGATAGACAGACAGATACACGAAGAGACAAATGGATACTTAGATAGATAGATAGATAGATAGACAGACAGATACACGAAGAGACAAATGGATACTTAGATAGATAGATAGATAGATAGACAGACAGATACACGAAGAGACAAATGGATACTTAGATAGATAGATAGATAGATAGACAGACAGATACACGAAGAGACAAATGGATACTTAGATAGATAGATAGATAGATAGACAGACAGATACACGAAGAGACAAATGGATACTTAGATAGATAGATAGATAGATAGACAGACAGATACACGAAGAGACAAATGGATACTTAGATAGATAGATAGATAGATAGACAGACAGATACACGAAGAGACAAATGGATACTTAGATAGATAGATAGATAGATAGACAGACAGATACACGAAGAGACAAATGGATACTTAGATAGATAGATAGATAGATAGACAGACAGATACACGAAGAGACAAATGGATACTTAGATAGATAGATAGATAGATAGACAGACAGATACACGAAGAGACAAATGGATACTTAGATAGATAGATAGATAGATAGACAGACAGATACACGAAGAGACAAATGGATACTTAGATAGATAGATAGATAGATAGACAGACAGATACACGAAGAGACAAATGGATACTTAGATAGATAGATAGATAGATAGACAGACAGATACACGAAGAGACAAATGGATACTTAGATAGATAGATAGATAGATAGACAGACAGATACACGAAGAGACAAATGGATACTTAGATAGATAGATAGATAGATAGACAGACAGATACACGAAGAGACAAATGGATACTTAGATAGATAGATAGATAGATAGACAGACAGATACACGAAGAGACAAATGGATACTTAGATAGATAGATAGATAGATAGACAGACAGATACACGAAGAGACAAATGGATACTTAGATAGATAGATAGATAGATAGACAGACAGATACACGAAGAGACAAATGGATACTTAGATAGATAGATAGATAGATAGACAGACAGATACACGAAGAGACAAATGGATACTTAGATAGATAGATAGATAGATAGACAGACAGATACACGAAGAGACAAATGGATACTTAGATAGATAGATAGATAGATAGACAGACAGATACACGAAGAGACAAATGGATACTTAGATAGATAGATAGATAGATAGACAGACAGATACACGAAGAGACAAATGGATACTTAGATAGATAGATAGATAGATAGACAGACAGATACACGAAGAGACAAATGGATACTTAGATAGATAGATAGATAGATAGACAGACAGATACACGAAGAGACAAATGGATACTTAGATAGATAGATAGATAGATAGACAGACAGATACACGAAGAGACAAATGGATACTTAGATAGATAGATAGATAGATAGACAGACAGATACACGAAGAGACAAATGGATACTTAGATAGATAGATAGATAGATAGACAGACAGATACACGAAGAGACAAATGGATACTTAGATAGATAGATAGATAGATAGACAGACAGATACACGAAGAGACAAATGGATACTTAGATAGATAGATAGATAGATAGACAGACAGATACACGAAGAGACAAATGGATACTTAGATAGATAGATAGATAGATAGACAGACAGATACACGAAGAGACAAATGGATACTTAGATAGATAGATAGATAGATAGACAGACAGATACACGAAGAGACAAATGGATACTTAGATAGATAGATAGATAGATAGACAGACAGATACACGAAGAGACAAATGGATACTTAGATAGATAGATAGATAGATAGACAGACAGATACACGAAGAGACAAATGGATACTTAGATAGATAGATAGATAGATAGACAGACAGATACACGAAGAGACAAATGGATACTTAGATAGATAGATAGATAGATAGACAGACAGATACACGAAGAGACAAATGGATACTTAGATAGATAGATAGATAGATAGACAGACAGATACACGAAGAGACAAATGGATACTTAGATAGATAGATAGATAGATAGACAGACAGATACACGAAGAGACAAATGGATACTTAGATAGATAGATAGATAGATAGACAGACAGATACACGAAGAGACAAATGGATACTTAGATAGATAGATAGATAGATAGACAGACAGATACACGAAGAGACAAATGGATACTTAGATAGATAGATAGATAGATAGACAGACAGATACACGAAGAGACAAATGGATACTTAGATAGATAGATAGATAGATAGACAGACAGATACACGAAGAGACAAATGGATACTTAGATAGATAGATAGATAGATAGACAGACAGATACACGAAGAGACAAATGGATACTTAGATAGATAGATAGATAGATAGACAGACAGATACACGAAGAGACAAATGGATACTTAGATAGATAGATAGATAGATAGACAGACAGATACACGAAGAGACAAATGGATACTTAGATAGATAGATAGATAGATAGACAGACAGATACACGAAGAGACAAATGGATACTTAGATAGATAGATAGATAGATAGACAGACAGATACACGAAGAGACAAATGGATACTTAGATAGATAGATAGATAGATAGACAGACAGATACACGAAGAGACAAATGGATACTTAGATAGATAGATAGATAGATAGACAGACAGATACACGAAGAGACAAATGGATACTTAGATAGATAGATAGATAGATAGACAGACAGATACACGAAGAGACAAATGGATACTTAGATAGATAGATAGATAGATAGACAGACAGATACACGAAGAGACAAATGGATACTTAGATAGATAGATAGATAGATAGACAGACAGATACACGAAGAGACAAATGGATACTTAGATAGATAGATAGATAGATAGACAGACAGATACACGAAGATACAAATGGATACTTAGATAGATAGATAGATAGATAGACAGACAGATACACGAAGAGACAAATGGATACTTAGATAGATAGATAGATAGATAGACAGACAGATACACGAAGAGACAAATGGATACTTAGATAGATAGATAGATAGATAGACAGACAGATACACGAAGAGACAAATGGATACTTAGATAGATAGATAGATAGATAGATAGACAGACAGATACACGAAGAGACAAATGGATACTTAGATAGATAGATAGATAGATAGACAGACAGATACACGAAGAGACAAATGGATACTTAGATAGATAGATAGATAGATAGACAGACAGATACACGAAGAGACAAATGGATACTTAGATAGATAGATAGATAGATAGACAGACAGATACACGAAGAGACAAATGGATACTTAGATAGATAGATAGATAGATAGACAGACAGATACACGAAGAGACAAATGGATACTTAGATAGATAGATAGATAGATAGACAGACAGATACACGAAGAGACAAATGGATACTTAGATAGATAGATAGATAGATAGACAGACAGATACACGAAGAGACAAATGGATACTTAGATAGATAGATAGATAGATAGACAGACAGATACACGAAGAGACAAATGGATACTTAGATAGATAGATAGATAGATAGACAGACAGATACACGAAGAGACAAATGGATACTTAGATAGATAGATAGATAGATAGACAGACAGATACACGAAGAGACAAATGGATACTTAGATAGATAGATAGATAGATAGACAGACAGATACACGAAGAGACAAATGGATACTTAGATAGATAGATAGATAGATAGACAGACAGATACACGAAGAGACAAATGGATACTTAGATAGATAGATAGATAGATAGACAGACAGATACACGAAGAGACAAATGGATACTTAGACAGACAGACAGACAGACAGACAGACAGACAGACAGACAGACAGACAGACAGACAGACAGACAGACAGACAGACAGACAGACAGACAGACAGACAGATAGATAGATAGATAGATAGATAGATAGATAGATAGATAGATAGATAGATAGATAGATAGATAGATAGATAGATAGATAGATAGATAGATAGATAGATAGATAGATAGATAGATAGATAGATAGATAGATAGATAGATAGATAGATAGATAGATAGATAGATAGATAGATAGATAGATAGATGGAGAGTGAACGACCTAAATAAAAAAAATTCTGTAAATACCCATGCAAAAATAAAAAAAATTCCAAACCATTACAAAAAAAAAAAGAGAAAAAAGTAAAAAAAAAGAAATACTCCTGCACTACACCATATTTGCAAAAGAAAGGTACAAATCGAATATGCAAAAAAAGGCAAACAAACCTCAGAATAAGATAAAATGTTGGAGAGACGGTCGTGGACAATGCATTTATCAAACAACTGGACAACAAGAACTGTTTGCATTGACAGCCATGTCCAAAACACCTGCTGAAGCGTGGTTCCTGATGTAAAGTCACAAGAAAACCCGATTGTTATTATCATGGCACAGTATTCGATAAATACATAAATTACCAAACACTCTTTTCCCAATATATTAACTTGGTTTTACAAAAGACACACATATAATACAAAATTAAGACGTATTCTAACAGAACTTTTTAACTCTTCTAAATAATAAAAATAGATTTTCTCACGAAATACAAATTTTTATCTGTCCATATACAAGGGCCGCAATCAATTCATTGTAAGGAGAATAACTAAGTCAAACCACCAATTGACTTTATTTCACTAAACGCTAACACATCCATCCTTCTACCCACAAACATACTACCAATATCTCTTAAAACCACGTATATTCAGATACTAATTTATAAGAGCTCTGGTCGGAGTTTGCTACGAGATCCCCCCGGTATGCCTGGTCATTTTGTAGGAGCAAGTAGGAAAGGGGGATTCCCAATCCCCTCGCTCCGCCCCATACGAGTGGACTTAAAAAAAAACTGAAGACAAAACCTGAATACACTACGTAGAGTATTATTTACTTTAATATTCAAAGTTTGATTTTATATGTAATGGATGAGAAAATTACTACCATTAATAAAGGACAGGGGCTTATGCGCACTGCTGTAACTATACTCTTTATAAAGCTAATACTTACACAAAGTAAGTATCTATAAGTTTTATTGTGTGGGAAAATACACTGACATCCTTTTTTCTTTTATGATTATATATCTTATTTTCTTATAAAATATTAATTCTTCTTCCTACACGGCATACTATTACTAAAGATTTCATCAACTAAAAAACAATTTAAATTTTCTGTTTTATACCCTGATAGATATATAATGTGGTGCCTTTGTGTAAAATATAATGAGCTGAATTTTGTCAAAAGTTTACCCCCGTCTCCACACGACTTTACGATGTCGTAAAAAAAGAATCTTTTATGAATAAGGAAAACACGTAGAGTACTTTCCTTATAGATAAAACAAAAAATCTTGGCAGAGGCTAACATCTTTACCAAAAAAAATACATAAACAAACAAACAGATAAATAAATAAATAAATAAATACAATTAAAATGGAAGAAAAAGAAGGAGAAGTACACCCCATCTTTGATCAGTGGAGTAGCGTCTGCCTAACGGCCATGAGATCATAGGGTATGAGTACCTCTGGATGGAATCGGTTTTACATCACGAACTCCCTTTTCTACTAAGGACTAGGACGGTTGCCTTCTTACGAAGGACTTGTTTTGGCAGATGTAATCGTTACCCTGAGTGTATGTCCTTACTAACCTCAGTCCGTGACGGGGCGCGAACCCTCGATCTGCCGCCTCAGAGTCGCAGAGGGTATGAGTACCTCGAACCGCTCTTATAGCAACCGCTCGCCAGAACCCCTTAAAGATAATAATTATGAAAGTTACAACGTTCATAGAGTAGTGGGTAGCCCATGTAAACTCAGCAGGCTAAATGGTCACATTAGTAGAAGTGTGGAATCAATGAGTGCTCAGACTTAAATGCAATCTCCGAAATGAGCAATAACGCTATGGGGAAACTGACAAAGATTCTGAGATACAACCTGGATCTAAAAAGATTCGTAAGCACTCAATGCACAGAAAGATTTACATGCATACATACATGCACGCAAGTACATATATACATACATACATACATACATACATACGATACATACATACATACATACATACATACAGACATACAGACATACAGACAGACATACATACATACATACATACATACATACATACATACATACATACATACATACAGACAAGTATAAAACGGAACCGATCAGGAGACGGGAAGATACGAGCTTTGGGCTCTTTCCCGTAAACACAATTAGGTAATCACAATTAGGTAATCACATACAATGTTAGCTATCCTCCTAGTAAGTGAAGCGGCCGAGTCAAAGCACACACATTCACAAGAAGCTAATATACCTCGATCGCGTCTCTGAGCTCCTTGAGGATAGTGGTCTACCTCAAATACCCTACACCACCACCCTGCTTAGGTCATCCGCAGTGTAAGCGGGCAGGGCTCTACTGAATTGAGGACCGGCAGCCTGTTTGGATATAAAAATTTGAATATCAGGGGTTTCAAGAATCACCAGTGATTTATATGCACCCTAGACATCGTTAGGGATTCACATTGGTATTTCAGGGGTTGTAGGGGCAACAAACTATTCATACGCACCTTAGACATAGGTAAGGATACAATGGTTTTTTCAAGGGTTCAACCGGTGATTAATACGTACCTATATTCACCGTTAGGCCGCTTTCTCACCAAAGTGGCACGTCGCACGTAGCATGCCACGTAGCACGCTAGTTAAAAACGAACATCCGGAAATATATGAAACTTTTCAAACAGAAGTGGCGTGACACGTCTCATATGCCTTGTGTCATATATATATATATATATATATATATATATATATATATATATATATATATATATATATATATAATATATATATATATATATATATATGCAATTATTTCAATACATACATCGCAAACATCAAAATAGCATCAGTTAGAATTAGAATATATAGATGAGTAACAAAGATCCAGAAAATATATGTGTGCTTGTGAAAACGGAATTTGATATAATCTATATGAAACAAACAAGATAATTATATATAAAAAAAATGACACACTAAAGAACTGTGCGTATAAATGTATTTATTTGTATGATAATGCAAAAAAACAATAAAACATATATGAAAAGATATAAAAAAATTAAATACACAACGGAGGTGCCTATAGTGTATAAAAAACACAAGTAGCACAAAAGGTGAGACGCTATAAAATCGGGAATTTCATTATATAGAATTTCAAGAAGATTTTCTCTTAAATTGGCTGAAATTCTCATAGGTAGTAAAAATAAAAATGCTGACACGAAAAAAGATAAAATTCTAATGCGTCAGAGATAAGAACTTGATGACTCCCGAGAGAGAGAGAGAGAGAGAGAGAGAGAGAGAGAGAGAGAGAGAGAGAGAGAGAGAGAGAGAGAGGAGAGAGAGAGAGAGAGAGAGAGAGAGAGAGAGAGAGAGAGAGAATATGAAGTAAAATGAAATCATGATATAAAAAGTTAATAAAACTTACAAAAATTAGAAAAAAAAACTGACTGGGAAAAATACGCGAAGATATATGTGCGTATTCAAAACAGCAATGAACAGGTAAAAAGAAAAAAAAAGAAAAAAGAAAATAAGAAAAACGGAGTTATGAGTAAACGAAATAAAACTACAATATTTAAAGAGAATAATTTACAAATAGAAGAAAATATATAGAACCCGAAAGACTAAATACATTTTTCACAGTTAAATATTAATAACTTGAATCATCTTTGGTACTAAGAAAATTGAGAGAAAAGTAATAATGTAAGACTTGTAAAAGTAAATGTAGCAAACGTAAAACTTGAGAGAATTAAAAAAAAAAGTTAAAGTTTGAGGGAATATAAAGCATTAGGAGGAAAATATACACAGATATTGTATTAAAAAATAACTAATTTCTAATCTAAATCTGCATAATAAAGTTGTGAGAAAGAAATAAGAAAGACAATAAGAAAAACCGCAAAAAAAAAACCTGTTTCAAAAGGATAATTAAAAACCGCAAAATAATCCTGTTTCAAAAGGATAATTAAAAACCGCAAAATAATCCTGTTTCAAAAGGATAATTACACATTGAGCTAAATATAACACACGCTAAGGGGAAACATATAGATAAATTGTACACACAATTCTAACCCATTCTGGGCTTAAAACATGTTTAACAAATATATTTTGAGTAAAATACCAACACAAGAATAAGAGAAGTTGGAACAAATAAAGAAAAACTTCGTTTCAAACACAAACAACAGTGACATACTATACAAAACAACTAAAGCAATTTTTATCTTAATCCTCTTCGATAAAAAAAAAGTGAGAAAATAGTGATAAAAGGAAACTGTAAGAGAAACTGAAACAAATAAAAATTTCGTTGTAGTTTCAGGAAACAAAAAAAATTAAATTCCTTAAAAAAAAAACTATTCTAATTTAAAATTGCATGAGAAAATGTGATGAAAATACGAAAAAAAGTAACAATACAAGACAATAAGTGGAAAAAAAATTCAACAGCTGAGAACTTTCTTTTACAGTGAAAAAGAAAAATAGACAGCAATAAGACAAGAAAATAAGAGCGACAGAAAAACGCCTCGTCGTAAAACAGCCATGACAAGTAAATTGTCCTGCAAAGAAAAGTGTCGAAGCTACATAAGAACTGAGAATTCGAAAGTTTAAAGAAATGAGTTTTCAGAAGAGAAACGGACCTCAAACATACTATGGCAGAGGAAAAATTAATAAATGAAAATAAAAAGTTAGTTTCTATTTGGTATAATAATATTTTAACTGATTTTTAGGATAAGTAATTGAAATGAGGTAAAAACAATAATTAGGATAATAGTTAAACAGTGAATTTAACGGAGAGAGAGAGAGAGAGAGAGAGAGAGAGAGAGAGAGAGAGAGAGAGAGAGAGAGAGAGAGAGAGAGAGAGAGAGAGAGAGAGGAATAGTACCTATATAACCTCAAGAGAGAACTTAAGGGCCAGACAAGTTAAGCATTAAAACATAAAATTACTCCTGTAAATTTTGACCCCACAGAATTTTATGACGTAAAAACAATATTACACAAGATAACAACACTAAAAAATCAGTAAACAAACCAAAGATCGTTTCAAACTAAGTCGGAGAGAACTGCTCTCATGGGAGAAATCTGAACAATGAAGAAAATTGAAAAATAAAACAAAGTAAATATATAAATAAATAATTAAATATATAAAATATACAGGTGTAAGATAGCTAAGGAGTGGAGAGATAAATGTGGAACAGGCATAGGAGAAAAACATAAATGCCTGGCAGATTTACAACAGAGCAAGAAATTATTACCTAAGTAAAAGAAGAGATACGGAGAGATTATGAGAGGGATATTACCAGGAAGGCTAAAGAAAATCCCAAACTTTTCCACAACTTTATCAGAGGAAAACTGAAGGTCAAAAGCCGGGCTTTAAAGTTAAAGAGGGCAGCTGGAAGCATATCTAAGACAAATCAAGAGATCCGTGAAGAATTGAAAAAGGAATTTCAGTCATTATTTACAGTATGAAATCTCATCCCCTCAAATTGCCGAGATAAGAGATCATGGACCAGTATTAGAGAACATCATCTTTTCAGCTACAGAGGTATGCAAAGCAATGATGAAGTTAGATGCCCATAAAGCTACAGGTCCTAATGACATATCCCCTTACGTACTTAAGATTTGCACTAAACCACTATTAGCAGTGCTATGCACATATCTGAAAATTCGTTGGAATCTGGGGAGATTTCAATATGCTAGAAACAAGCAAACATGGTACCTATCTTCAAAAAGGGAGGGATAGATGCAGTTCTAAATAATAGGCCTGTTCCCTTGACCAGCATAGTTTGCAAAGTTATGGAGAAACTACTAAGAAAACACATCTCTCTTCACTTGGACTCCTTCAATTTTTTGTCAGAAGACAACATGGCTTCTATTTTCTTCAACAGGGCTCATTTATTGGTCCATTTTTGTTCCTTGTATATGTAAATGACCTACCAGTCTGTGAATTCATTCTTAAATTTGTTTGCAGATGATGCGAAGATTGTGAAGAAAGTAAGAGATGAGAACAATGGTGGAGAACTTCAGAAGAACTAAATAGTCTGCATGAGTGTTCAGAAAATTGGCTAATGAAATTCAGTACTTTAAAATGTAAGGTCATGAGAATGGGTATAAGCACTAGAAAGCTTAAGCTTGGATACTCAATAGCAGGTGCAGAACTACAAGACTTGGAGAATGAGAGATATCTGGGAGTAAACATACTTGATAATATAGTAGTTCTCGAAGGAAACACTTGATTCCGGCCTTAAAGTCTATTACTAGAATATATATATATATATATATATATATATATATATATATATATATATATATATATATATATATATATATATATATATATATATATATATATATATATATATATATATATATATATATTTTTTTTTTTTTTTTTTTTTTTTTTTTTAATTCTTTTTTTTATGAGTGTGTCCTCATCAACATAGGCCCGGGCACGAGAAAACATCACGACAAAGGAAAAGAAAAAGGCTAAGGACAAGGCAGAGATGAGGTAATGTCACACAAAGGAAAATGACAGACAGAAAAAAACAGTCAAAGCACAGAGGACCCAGAGATATGGAGGACTAGGCCCTGAGATGACGATAGATCTGCTTTATGAAGGATGAAAGGTCATAAGAATAGGAAAGACAAAAGGAGGAAGAGAGTTTCAGAGTCTGGATGTAGATGGGATGAAGCAGTCACTGCACCGACCAATCCGCGAGCTACAAATCTCCACACAGTGCCTATGGGATGAGGCCGCTTGGCGAGTGTTACACGGCCTCGGCAATGGGGAAGGGATGCAACTCGCCAACTCATCAGAGCAGCGATGGAAGTAGTAGTGATAGAAAAAAGAAAGGGAAAATACCTTACGGTGAAGAGAGAGAGAATCCAGATTAGCAGATATATATATATATATATATATATATATATATATATATATATATATATATATATATATATATATATATATATATATATACACAAGAGGCTATGCAGAAGAGGCTATACACTTGGGCAACCGGGAAAGGCACTGACTTGTGAGACTGATATTCCAAGAGGCTGATACACAACTAACAGGGCCCAAGGCTGGTGTACGAATACAGCTGATACACGACTAGCAGACTCCGAGACTGATATATGATTAACCATATAATATTGCATTACTCATGAAGAGAACTTATCATCCTCTGTTCTCCATAAACTACCTCGTTTACTAACTGGCTTGTTCACAATATCATATATCATTCTAAGGTGCTAACAATCAAATTGGTTGTCAGCTATCAGAAGAATGTACTAGCTAACAGCCAAGTATGTAATAGGCTAACCAGCTTGTTAAAGGACCACATAATGTTCATATATCCATACCTCCCTCCCTCCTCATGCTCATGGTATCATTATGAGCGAGCTTGTTTCCATGAGTCAAGGTGATTGGCGTGGGACAGTGGGGAGATTATTTATAGGACTTTGCAATACCGAGCAAGGGGCCACAGGAACATGGGGGAGAGGGTCAGCACTTGAAGAGGGCAGCAGACAGAGATATCAACGAGTCCTCCACCAGACTCGTCAGCTGGGAAGACGTACCTCGTTCTCCCTGGAGCTGCTACAGCCCATAACTACTCCGACCTTGTCTCAACAGTGTGAAGTCGGGTCTTGAATTCGGACACATTGGCCGAAAGTCAACCTGGCAAGGGGACGGACAGGGCAATTGTACTGGCGCATGACTTGTTCAGTACGAACAGCTCGTCGTTCACAGTCCTTGGTCTGGGCTAGCCATTCCTTGGAGATGGATTCTGGGTAGGCTAGGACACAGGAGTGGAGGGGGCAGCCATACACACCTGAGCAGGAGACTGGGCACGGTCTCCAAAATGAGGTGCTTTACAAACTTGACTGCCTCCTCGGTATGTCCATTTGATTGGAGATAGTGGAGCGAGGACATCACATGGTGAAAGCCCCAGTGTTCCATGATGTTCCAGAAGTCAGTGCTGTTAAACGGTGGGCCTCCATCAGTCCTGAGGTAGAGGGGAACACCAACTTCTTGGAAGTATCTGCAGAACATCCTGACAACTCTTGAAGCCGTCGTGTCGGGTCTGCAAGGTACGACTGCAGGTCAGGCTGACAAACTGTCCGCAATTACCAGGAATGACTTATCTACAATCTGGAAGAAATCAGCGGAGACAGATTCAAAAGGCCATGTAGGGTGGTCATCAGATAGGAGGGGTTCCTATTTCCTGGTTGGGCTCCTGAAGGGTCCTGTCAGTTTCCATAGAAGGTGATGAATTGTCCACTGAGGCGATATTGTTGCAGGTAAAAATGCATTGTACGTGACAATAGTTGCCATGTTTATTGCTGTGAGAAGGGGAAGCTCTACCGAAGCCTGAAGAGTTATCCTGATCCTTGTCCTTTTTCTTGCAACATATGTCATAGTGGCCAGTCTTGTTGCAATTGTGGCAGTGCACATCCTTAGCAAGGCAACTAAGGGTCCTGACGAAGTGACCCTTATGGCCACAGTTGCTACAGGTGCCATCAGCAGCAAGGCACTTTCCTGGGTCATGCATGAGGTTGCAGTACTGGAATGAGGAACTGGAGGAAGACTATATCAGTGGAATCTGCTGGGAGGAGGCCATCTGTTGCCATCGTTCTTCCTTCTTGTACACAGAAACAGCATGTAGCTGGCTTGGCGAGGTGTGAATAGCTGAAGCAGTTGTAAGAGCAGCCTCGAATGACCTACAGCATATGATGAATGTGTGAAGGGATGCTGCTGCATCGAGAGATATAAGGCACTATACAAGATCCTGATCTCGAACTCCAATCAGGATCACTATCTTCAACTGTGTCTTGGGACACATAATGGAATTGCTGGAGCACAGGTCTACCTCTTCAGCCAGGTTTTTGAGGCGGATATAAAAGTTGTTGAAGGACTCACCATCGGTTTGTTTACAGCAAAGTAGGTCACGACATCGAATGGCCTATTCCTGAGATCCTTGAAGTGACCTTGCAAACAATCAAGTATTTCATCCAAGGTGAGAGAAGTGTCTGGTGGGATGCCAGTGTGTGCCCCAGAACTTTTTGTAAGTGAAGGGAGACGCACGTGCGAAGCTGTATGAGTTGTTTCTTTCATGACAATTTCTGAAAGTCTATCATCACAGCAAAGTCATGCCACCTCCAATGCTACTGGCGAAAACCTTGAAATGTGTCATCAGCTTGCAGAGTGGGTGGGTTTTGTGGCACTGCTTTGCTTGGAGGAAGAGGAGCAGTTGTGGGCGTAGCCATGAAAGAGGTGCGGCAGACAAATGAACAGTGGGGCTGTGAGTCACAGAAGGTACTGGTGTATCCTGGCAATTGACACTAACAGACGAGACCGTCGGGGTTGTGGGGTGGTTAGGTACAGCTTGTATGGGTGGGGAAGCTGTGGGCAGGGGATCTGTCCCACTCCACATGTGAAACATATTTTCTCCCTGGCATCGCAATTCATCCACTTTCCTCCGATGCTTGCCCTGGTCAAGTTGGCGTTGATCAGACTCTTGTAGAAACTTCAGATGTTGAAGGACATCACCGTTAATATCACTTGTGGCTTTAACATTAGAAGTTAGTGGCGTAGGATGGGGAGTAAGCGGCAGCCTCTGCATCATAATGAGTCTTTTTTTCCTAATATTCCTCTTGAAGAGCAGTGAGAAAGGGGGAGTCTACAGAATGGGCAGGAGAAGAAGAATCAACCACTGTGCAGTAGAAAAACGCGGGTAAGGCTCAGAGTGAGTAAAATCCAAGAATGTAAAACAGATTCCTTAGTAAAAAGTAGTAAAAATGAGTGAACAGTGCATGAGTAAGGCACGTGCAGGCGAGCTCAGGTGGTGGTGCTTCAGAGGGGAAGGGTGCACGTGATGACTCGGTAATTAGTAGGGGATACAGCCTTCCCGTAGCAATACATGTGCATAAAAGCTTCAAAACACAGTATGCACTGTACTGACTCACTATACTACAGTCGTTGAGCACTATACACTATGCTAAAACTTCATATGCTGCACATTAATCCAAAAGCGAAGAGTTGCGGGGGAGTTTTCAATATCCCGGATGAGTAGCCTGATAATACAAAGTTCGTTTCTGGCTATAAGACACACAGAACTTGGGCAATGTTTATTGCCATACTCACTGCGTAATTGTTGATATGGGTTCTTGAAGGAAATACTCTGTTCTGGCCTTAAAGTCTATTATGAGAAAATATATGCATATATTTATACAAGAGACTATACATATATATTTACAAGAGACTATGTACCTGAGGCTATACACCTGAGCAAACAGGAGAAGCACTAGACTTGCGCGACCAATGATCCAAGAGGCTGATACAAGTCTAACAGAGTCCTATATTGGTGCATGAATACGGGTGATACACAACCAGCAGGGTCCAAGGTTTGTGCACGAATACGGCTGATATACGACTAGCAGGGTCCGAGGCTGATATGCGACCTACCATATAGTGTTGCATTACTCATCAAGAGAGCTTATCATTCACTGTTCTCCACAAACTACCCCGTTCACTAACTGGCTTGTTCACACAAGCATACATCGTTCTAAGGCTCTAACAGCCGAATCGGTCGTCAGCTATCAGTAGAATGTACTAGCTAATAGCCGAGTACATAACTGGCCAACCAGCTTGTTAAAGGATCACTTAATATTCATATATCCACAATACTGGCAAATTTGTGTCCGGAAATGCACATAAATGGCATAGTAAGTACTACATATGCTTTCTTTGCAAATATAAGGGTAATCAACAGACACATGGACAAGGAAATGTTCAGAAATATTTATGTAACTTATATGAAGACAATGCTTGAATATGCAGAACCCTTTAGGAGTCCGCTCTTGAAAAAGTATGTAAATAAACTGGAAAAAGTTCAAAGACATGCCACGGAAATGGTACTAAAAATACGCAATCTCAGTTATGAGGACAGGCTAAGGGAATTAGACTTACCATCACTCGAAGCTAGAAGAACTAGGGGAATATGGTAACGGTTTTTAATTCCTTCATGGTTTTGACCAAGTGGATAGGGATCGATAAATTTTGATATGGTTGGTTCTAGAACAAGAGGTCATAATTTGAAGCTTCTTAAGAAAACTTCTTTGCAGGATGTAAGGTGGTACTTTTTTAGTGTAAGAATAGTTGATTACTGTATTGGAATTCGCTATGCAAGGAGGTTGTTACTGCAGTTGAATTCATAGCTTAAGGATAAATATAAGTATCACAGAGTATAATCTGGAACAGACCAAGGGACGGAAATTACTAGCATAGGACTCTTTCCTGTAAGCAAAATTAGGTAATAACAATAAGGAAATTATATACACACACATACACATAAAAAGGAGAGCTACATGAGAAATTCTTAACGAGTGAACTTGCTGCAAAGCAAGAGAGAAGCAATATTAAATCAATGGTATATAACAACTATAATTGTTCGAGTTACGAATCAACTCCTTGGAATTAAATTTTTATTAACAGGAACAGATGAGTACAAGGAAACAGCAGGAATGTAAGAGATGAAGAGGTAAATAATGGATAAAGGGAAGGAAACGACAAGAAAGGAGAAGGTGAGGAACACATAAGGAAGAAGTGGGGTAGAAGGATGAGGAGGAAAGGGCAGGAGAGGTAAATAAAGAAGGAAAAGGAAACGAAGTGGGAGGAAAACGGAAAACGGCAAGATAGAAGTAGGAGGAAGTGAGTGAGGAGGAGGACGAGGAGGTAACGGCAAAAAGGATAAGGTGAGATAAAGAAAGGATAAGGAGATGGAGGAGAAAGAGAATGTACAAGGAAAGGCGATGAAGCAGGAGGAGCAAGAAAAAATGAGAGAGAGGATGTAGAGGAAGAGGTAGAGGAGGAAAGCGAAAATGAGAGGGGAAAGTGAATGAGGAGGAGGTAAAGCAAGAGAGGATGAAAAAGGATGTAGAATATGAGGAAAAGAGGAAGGAGGAGAATGAAGAAGTAAAATGTCATAATCCAAAAAAGGTTCAGCCATAGAATTCAAAGAAAATGGATAAATAAACAAACTCTTTAAAAGGAGCCCTAAAACGCATATGACTCCAAGCAGTAACACATACGAAGAATGTATAGCTCGGGCAGGAATCCCCACCCGCTCTTAGAAAGAGCAGCTGTGGTAACTTAAGGATGGCTATAGGAGTTAAATACAAGAAGGGGCACAACAAAGCGGTGTGTAGGAGAGCCGATATAGGCAATCCCATTTATTTGTTTCTGAGCACATCTGTTGTTTTCGTAACGGTAATGATTTCAAATACATTCCACTGTCCTTTTTGTACCTTTTCCCTCATTTACGGGGGAGAAATAAGAGGAAAAAAGGAAAAGGCTGAGGGAAACAAAAAATACATACATACATACATACATACATACATACATACATACATACATACATACATACATACATACATACATGGATCAGAGAATAAGTTTTTTTTCTTCTTCTTCTTCTTCTTCTTCTTCTTCTTCTTCTTCTTCTTCTTCTTCTTCTTCTTCTTCTTCTTCTTCTTCTTCTTCTTCTTCTTCTTCTTCGTCCAGCATGAGAATGACGCGAAAGATGGTCAGCTCATAAGTTCCGCCTAAACTGTTCAAAGAAAAGTCACATAGTAAGTGAGGAAACACTACTGAGTACACAAACCACGGACAATAGCCAGTGAATAAATACAAATCTGAAACTGTGTCTGATGACTGAATAACGGTAGGTATCTTATATCGTATTTCTTTTCTTAATGAGTGTAACACCAGGGCGGAGGAAAGAAAAATGCCTCAAACGGCCCTGGGCACTAACAAATCATTGAAATGAAAAGTAGCAGCTTAAAGACATTGCAGGAATAACAAAATGATAATAGATGAATAGTCAAAGAATGGAGACCTATAAATATAGAAGGATTAGGCCCTGAGTTTGAAGATAGATCAGCTATTGAAAAACGAAAGGTCATAAGAATTAGGGAAGACTGAAGAAGAAAGAGAGTTCCAGAGCCTGGAAGAAGAAAGAAGGAAGCAGTAAATGCACCGACCAATCCAAGAATTACAAATCTACGCACAGTACCTGTGAGACGAGGCCGCTTACCGTTTGTTACACGGCCCAGCAAGTGGGGGAGGGATGCAACTATCTAACTCATCACAGCAGCGATGGGAGTAGTAATGACAGAAACGAGAAAGAAATTATAGCATCTGGCGAAGAGAAAGAGAAACGAGATTAGAAGTAAGAGAAATGTTGCTAAACAGTATGGCGGTCTTAAATTCATCCCTATTACGGATATCATATAAGAAGCAGCACCCTATATGTGAGAGTAATATTTCATGCAGGGACTGATAAGGCCTTTATAGAGCTTTAGTAATTGAGAAGAGGAAAAGTAATGACGAAAACGAAACAGAACTCCCATTCTCTTAGATGCAGTTTTAGAAATTTGATTTATGTGAATCTCCCAAGACAAGTTAGAAGCTATATGAATTACTAATATGTTTGTAAAATTAAGATAATAAATTTTGTTGTTTTAGGGCACCAAAAAGAGGAGAATATGATAAAGAAATAGCTTGAAATTATCTTGGGGGCATTAAATCTTACAACATTTTGGGTGTCCCACTAAGATACTTTGTAAATCAGAGTTAAAGAGTTGATGAAAGAGTGATATAAGACATTACGAGCAGCAGATTAAGGTCATAAGAAGACCAACAGCCAGCCAATAGTAACTATAAGGAAAATTCACGAGTACCCAAGGAGAGCAACATTATATGGAGAAAGCACCGGATGCCATAGTCACGACGATACTGGATTAAAAGGTGCACAACAGTCTCTGGACTATTACAATAATTACAATCTGGACTTGGTACGAGGCAGTAGTCGCCGTGGCTCATGCGGTAGCGTCCGCGACTCTGAGGCGTCAGGTCGAGGGTTCGCGCCCCGTCACGGTCTCAGGTTAGCAAGGGCATGCACTCAGGGTAACGATTACATCTGCCAAGACAAGTCCTTCGCAAGAAGGAAATCGTCCTAGCCCTTGGTAGAAAAGGGAGTCCGTGACGTAAAACCGGAACAAACTTGGTACGAGGCATAAACGATTCATATGGGCACTAATTGGTACTGTCCCAGACGAAGACGTGCAATAGCAGCTTCTAGCCTGCAATTTCGGAGCTCAATCAATGGCCACCAATGCTGTTCAAATTTGTGAATGACCATTAGTACTGATTAAGATCAGTATGTCACTGTGAAGACATGTCCAAGGACTGATAATATGTAACATAATGATGGGTTAAGTGAGGGGACAGGGATAAGAGACAAGTCCATTTCACAAACTGATCTGCCACCTCATTTCCAGACATGCTGCAAAGGGCAGGGGTCCACTGTATCACAATTTTACAGCCACCTAGCCAAAAACAAACAAACAATTGTAAGCATTTATTTATCATGATATATTTTGGCCCTGAAGGTTGGAGATATTCCAAAGTTGCTTTGGGATGGACACAAAGGACAACTGATGAAGTTGCAATAGAGAATGTTTCCTAGATTGCAAACAATTAGGTGTCTAATACGGAGTGATAATTTGCAATGCTTCCACACAGCATGATATCTATATAAACGGACATCAAACGAACTTCCTGGCTAGTACAGTGGCAACGCGCTGGCCTCGCATTCGCGAGGTCGAGGGATCGCGCCTCGTCCAGGCAAGAGAGTTTAAGCTGTTTACTGGGAGGTTATTGGTGTTGCTGGGCACCACAGTGGGGGGTTGGGGTCTGTGCAGGCTGGCGACTGCCCTATGGGTCCTCCATGACCCGTTCCATCCATCCGTGAGCGGAAAATCTAAAAAAAAAAACTGAGAATATATCACCGGTAATAGATTTCGGACCATGAGTATAAATATGAAAGGACTCATGAAATTGCTTTTGCACTGTAATTTTAAAGAGGGCATTGAAAATGGTCCCAAAGGGGGTATCCACTCTAAACAGCCCTGGACGTGTCCTGGAATCTGGTTGTCAAGCCAGTGCGCGAGCCCTCTCCTCATGGGCCAAAATTTCCGTTCGCATGGGATTTGATCTAGAGGTATACAAGGCCCTATATAAGTATCAACGAGAATACATATCAATATAATCTTGCACAGAAGCAGTGGTACATTCACACTGCGAGGAGAGAATTGGTGTACTAAGCAGTAGAAAAATATCATCAGCAAAATCAGCAAGACAATACAGAGTAAATAATAAAAAATAAAAATTAGAGTAAAGAATAATAATTCCATTAAACTGTAAATTATTCTTCTCTCTGTAAAATAACAGTCATCAATGTGACGTTGCTTGGGCATATTTCAGCCACTTACAGAGAAACATTTGACCTGTGGACATGGGCTTACCACCTTCTAAATTTACATTCCAGTGTCGGCTTCACACTAACGTTGTCTATAGTTTGTATACTACCTTTAGCAGTGTTGCATCTTCACGCTAGAATCTCTAAGGAATAAGAAGAAAGGTTAGTTAAGTACTAGTACTTTTAAGATATTAATGAACAAACCCAGTTTCTCGATCATAACATAAAATATGTGGATTCACTTGTAATCACAAATTTGGTCTTGATAAGAGCATAAATGTCCAGCATGTAGTTCTCCTGTAGAGACCTTTTATTGTAATATGCAAACAGACTAAGGCAAAGAAATAAAATTTTGAGTATAGATAATGAAAATACCAAATAAGTAACTTTTCACAAACAATGTTCAGAAGACCAGAAGCAGAGGTATCTGGCTTAGGAAAAGATATGTTAAGGGAATAAGTTGATGACCGCGTTGGGTTAGGTAAAAGTAGAGCATGGGTGGTCAAATAAAGTCACTAATGTAGGTAGACCTTAATATGTGTATATACATATATATATATATATATATATATATATATATATATATATATATATATATATATATATATATATATATATATATATACAAAATAAAAAAATAAGTTATATGATAAAGAGCAAACACCACAAAAACCTCTTCATTAAAGAAGAAAAGGACAAAGTCTTATACAGCACAAGTAAAACAAAGTTAAGAAAATATATTATATCAAGTAAGAAAAAAAAAAGGAGAGAAAAGTGTAGCCTCTTAAAAAGAAGAAAATATTAAATGTCGATTCGCATTATCCAACACAACAACTCCCCGTCGTAAATCTTCAAAACAACGTAAAAATAACAAAAAAGTTAGTCGTAAATTTATAGTTTTTTTTAAGTAACCATGAAAAACAGCGACGTTCCACTCCTATTTTCCGGTAACTGAAAATCATGACCGTTAAATAGATAGAAGAACCGTTTAACGTATTACATTTTCTCGTTAAGTGAAGAATAATACAAATGGATCTTATTTTCTGGATGGATAATACGAATAAACCTCACATTAATAATGAGAATAACAGATCTGTGACAAACACATAAGTTCTAACAAGCTTAAGAACATGAGAGGAGAAGAAATATAAAGCATAAAGCTGAAAAGCATAGAGGAAATGGAAGCTGACAAAGATGCAAGGCAAGAAAAATGCATAAATATGGGAGGAGGGGAAGTTTAGATGAATATTTTCTATGCCAGGGAGCAGCGCTCTATGGTATCTATTTAGCAACCAATTTCATACGTGGCACTCAACTTGCAAAGTGCAATTTTTTCTTTATTCTCCATGACTGTATATTATCATTTATATGATGTGTAGTCGATTACATTGGGAATTTTTATCCTATTTCTTTTTCACGGTGACTAACCTATCCTTTTTAGCTACTTCAAGTGTCAATTGTTATCGTCAGTTACAAATTCGCTAATGATAATAGTCAGTGTCTCTGTCGACTGTCAATGAGTGTCCAAGCTTCGATGTCTTATTTAGGCCCGATTTCTTAAACAGTGTAAACCTGGGATACTATATTGTTAGTTAGCTAGACACACACAAATGGATTTTATAAAGTTATCTTACGCGATTCTGTGTATGGCTAGGACCCCCCCCCCGTGGGGGGATCTTAGCCATACACAGAACCGCGTCAGATGCGTTTATGAAATCCATTTGTGTGTCTAGCTAACTAACAACATGGCATCCTAGGTTTACACCGCTTAAGAAATCGGGCCTCAGTCTCGTACATCTACAAAAATAGCTATGATTAGCTATATTCACAAATAATAGTCATTCGCATTCTTTGTCTAATCTCGAATTACTACTTCTTCACCATATCTTTGTACAGAAGCTGACTATTGATTTTCCCCCAAAAACCTCTTCAGCTTATCACATTTCTCTAACATAAGATGATGGCATGAGCCGGTCCTGCAATGTACAGTCACTCGTAAAAGTTCGTAGGGGTCCGTGAGAGTGTGAATTCGTGCAATCCTCGCCCCTTTCTGTTCATGTGTGGGTTATCATGTCTCCAGAGACTTGTCGGCCAGAAAGTGGTAGAGATGCAATTCACCCACACACACTGAGGACCACCACGAACTTTTATGAGTGATCTCATAAATGTAGGATAAACAGCTAGCCTATATTAATCTACAAGTCAAGTATATAAGTAAATCCATCTTAGCTACTTCAACATCATCTTTCTTTCATTCCATATTAATTATAATCAAAGTCACACAGTAACCTTACATCCATAAGTAACAACTACATTCAAGATATTATCTTGTGGGTGATCCAAAATAAAATAAAAAAGTAAGAAAAAAATGGAAACACAGGCACAACTCACTGAACAAAATTCCTACCGAGAAAATCTCTCTCTTCTATAACATTCACATTTTTACAACAGTTGTACCCCCCCCCCCCAACACATGCATTCTAGTGGATTTCAAACTAAGAATACTTCATTCATAATTTCTAATAAGTGTCCCTATCTATAATCTAAATTATTTCTTTGTTTACATGTGTATTAGTGGATTATATATCAATAACTAGTCTATAAAAGCTCTTTAGCATATCTAGAAATCTATAACAGTCCATGGCTAAAAATGCAAGGAATCTAATTATGATTTTCAGATCTATTGGATATGCGGGCAGAGGATTTAGATATGCAAAACTCACCTCTATTAAGCCGGCCCCCTTAGGCTGAAATGAAATATAGATAGAAAGTGAGAATAAATGGAAAAGAAGACATGGAAATATGGAATAATTCTTTGAGAAATATTAGCACACAAACACATTCGATTGAGAAATGAAAAAGAGTACAAGAGACAAACATATACATATAAACATACAATGGAAAAACAATTTACATAGATAAGAAACATGTAACATCTAAAACACAGAATTAATACAAATATTGTATAATCTATTGACATTTCTATGGGGACAAAATTGCATTTAATAATTTACAGATTCAGTCCTTTATTGCCTGAGTACCCTCACATCCAATCACGAACTAACCTGACGAGAGTAGGCGTGGCTTAGCTACCACACATAAATTGAACTGCTTTTATATATCAGATATCTAAACAGCAGTGTACAAGAAGCTTAGAAACAAGTAATTCTCTACATAATAAACATGTTTCTACAGAGCTGAGAATGGAAAAAAAATTATCTAGATTCATAGATTCATTACACATCTCAAGACTCATGAAAAATTATCACACAAAAAAGAGGTTATAGCGATGTATTCTAGTGCTTCAAATTCTATTATATTTACGTGATAGTATCCAAAAAAAAAATAACGAAAAAGAAGAATGATGCAATACCTAACACAAAGGGAGATTCATATAGAAATTGTTCATCCACTGCATATATATATATATATATATATATATATATATATATATATATATATATATATATTATATATATATATATATATATATATATATATATATATATATATATATAACTGGTAATTTACTTTTATTAGTTAGATAATTAAGTAAAAAAGGAAAATATTTAAAATCTACTTGATAAAAAGTAATTTACTACTGCTACTTCTACTGCTACTATTAATTTTTATCAATTTTTTTTCTTTCAACCTTATTTCCTACTCCTACTACTACTCAGCATTTGCTGCTATAGTAACAAACATGGAGAAAGAATCTTAAGTCAGTAATGTAATACCCAGAACTCATAAAGGCCGTAAACTCACAATAATTATAAGAGGCTTTATGTATTCATTTTCACATTTACAAGTACCTGCGTGCTTAGCACAATCAAAGTAAAAAAAAATTTATGAATACAGACACTTTAAAATAAACTTTTCTTCACTAAAATTTAATTTATTATTGGAAAATAATTACAAAGAGAGAATTATTGTAGGATGAGATAAGATAAAACTAAGTTTAAATTACTAATGCTCTCGGAAAGTAATTTATTTCATTTCTCAAGTGAAAAAATATAAAAATGGTGCGGACCCCGGAAGCTCCAGCAATTTA
>JAXCGZ010013507.1:0-5000 GCA_037179515.1 Halocaridina rubra | reverse complement strand
TCTCAAGATATAGTCCCTCTCATATAGATGGCGCCACTGAATCTCTCTCTCTCTCTCTCTCTCTCTCTCACTCTCTCTCTCTCTCTCTCTCTCTCTCTCTCTCTCTCTCTCTCTCTCTCTCTCTCTCTCTCTCTCTCTCTCTCTCTCTCTCTCTCTCTCTCTCTCTCTCTTCAGTCTATATAGATGGACACATAAACAGATAGTTATTTTCTATTCATGTATCAGTCAAGTCATCTATTTATTTTTCAAAATATCTAGCTAGCAAGTTATTTCTCTAAGTAGACTTCTTTATGTATCTATTATCTATCGTTCATGTATTTCTCAATCTATTTTTTATCTTTTAATTAGCCTATCAGTTTATCCATATATCTGTCTATCTATCTATTTACCTATATATACATATCTTTGTGTGTGTGTGATTACCTAATTGTGCTTACGGGAAAAAGCCCAAAGCTCCTATCTTCCCGTCTCCTGATCAGTTCCATTTTGTACTTAGTGATACTTATCATACCTTTCCTTAAAATGGATTGAGTGAGTATTAACTATCTCCTTGCTTAGCAAATTCCAATTATCAACTACTCTTAAACTAAAAAAGTACTTCCTAACATCCTGCAAAGAAGTTTTCTTACGAAGCATCAAACAATGACCTCTACTTATAGAGCCAGCCATATCAAAATATCGATCCCTTTCCACTCTATCATAACCATGAAGGAATTTAAAGACTGCCACCATATCCCCCCTCAATCTTCTAGCTTCGAGTGATGATAAGTCTAATTCCCTCGGCCTCTCATCATAACAGAGATTGCGTGTTTCTGGCACCAGGTTCGTGGCATGTCTTTGATTTTTTTCAAGCTTAGCTACGTGCTTTTTCAAGTGCGGATTCCAAAAGGGGGCTGCATATTCAAGTTTTGGCCTCACATAGGTTACATAAATATTTCTGAATATTTCCTTGTCCATGTGCCTGAAGGCTACCCTTACATTTGCTAAGAAAGCATATGCTGCCCTTACTATGCCCTTTATATGGATTTCTGGAGACAAATCTGCCAGTATGTTTACTCCTAGATCTCTCTCATTCTCTGTCTCTTGAAGTTGTATTCCTGCCACCGAGTAGTCAAGCTTGGGCCTTCTTGCACTTGTACCAATTCTCATTACCTTACATTTTGAAGTACTGAATTTCATTAGCCACTTTTCTGACCACTCATTCAGACTATTTAAATCTTCCTGAAGTTCTCTACCATTGTTCTCTTTTCTTACTTTCCTTACAATCTTTGCATCATCTGCAAATATATTCATGAATTAATTTACAGACTCTGGTAGGTCATTTACATATACAAGGAATAAAAGTAGCCCTAAAATTGAACTCTTTGGAACTCCACTACTAACTCTTCTCCATTCAGACATTGAGTGTCTTACTCTAACCCTCTGTTCCTTTTCTTATAAGTAAGTTTTAATCTATTCCAAGACATTTTCACCTATACTAGCCATTGCTTGCAGCTTCATAATACGTCTCCCGTGTGGGACAGTTTCAAATGCTTTCTGGAAGTCTAGAAATATGCAATCTGGCCAGCCCTCTCTTTCCTGTAAGATTCGGCTTACCTCATCATAAAATTCTAATAAGTTTGTTACTGTTGATCTACCTTCTCTGAAGCCATGTTGTTTTACTGACAGAAAGTTGAAGGATTCCAAGTGAGGAGAGATATGTTTCCTTAGTAGTTTCTCCATCACTTTGCAAAACTATGCTGGTCAAGGAAACTGGTTTTTAGTTTAGAGCCGTATCCCTCCTGTGTGTGTGTGTGTGTGTGTGTGTGTGTGTGTGTGTGTGTGTGTGTGTGTGTGTGTGTGTGTGTGTGTGTGTGTGTGTGTGTGTGTGTGTGTGTGTGTGTGTGTGTGTCTGTGTATGTGTGTGTTTGTGTGTGCGCGATTGAATCATAATTAATATCTTTCTCAATCAATCGACCAAGCCATATATATATATATATATATATATATATATATATATATATATATATATATATATATATATATATATATATATATATATATATATATATATATATATATATAATCAAATAAGCACATTACCATATGTGAAAGCATGAATAACTTTTACCCCGACCGGGACTTGAACCTACGACACATAATTTTTACTAGTATAGTAGATATAACTGTAAGGTGTAGTTGTAAGCTTCTTGGCACAGTAATTGTGTGTCCTAGGTTCAAGTCCCGGTTGGGGTAAAAATTATTCATGTTTTTACATGTGGTAATGGTAATGTGCTTATTTGATTATTGTTGGTCCCACATGAGATTGAGATTTGAATTAAATGAGAATACGAAGCCACGAGTGAGGTTGGGGGAAACTGCATTATGAGCAAAGTGGTATTCAGTTAGAATTCGTTCATCCCTAGCATAGCAGATAAAGCTGTAAGGTCTGTTTCCCTTTTAGACCTTCTGTGGTGTAGTTAGTAGCTCCTTGGCACAGTATGGATGTGTCCTAGGTTCAAGTCCCGGTCGAAGTAAAAATTATTCATATATATATATATATATATATATATATATATATATATATATATATATATATATATATATATATATTATATATATATATATATATATATGTGTGTGTGTGTGTGTGTGTGTGTGTGTGTATGCATATATATATATATATATATATATATATATATATATATATATATATATATATATATATATATATATATATATATATATATATATATATATACCTCCGGTGAGCAAACATATAAATTTCAATATATCATAGAGAGAGAGAGAGAGAGAGAGAGAGAGAGAGAGAGAGAGAGAGAGAGAGAGAGAGAGAGAGAGAGGAGAGAGAGAGAGAGAGGTGATTGATGAGTTGATATTTGTATGATTTTACTTACGCTTACTTGACGGCTTTGACATCGAGTCTCTCTCTCTCTCTCTCTCTCTCTCTCTCTCTCTCTCTCTCTCTCCTCTCTCTCTCTCTCTCTCTCTCTCTCTCTCTCTCTCTCTCTCTCTCTCTCTCTCTCTCTCTCTCCTCTCTCTCTCTCTCTCTCTCTCTCTCTCTCTCTCTCCTCTCTCTCTCTCTCTCTCTCTTTTTTCTTTTTTCTTTTTCTTTGATATTTAGAAATTATGTTTGCTCATCAGAGGTATATATATATATATATATATATATATATATATATATATATATATATATATATATATATATATATATATATATATACTTGGATCTTGGAGAACACCACTATTGCGTATATAATGAATTACATAAGTTTCTTCAAGTTATTATACAAACACGCGGATATCTTTTGTAATATAAATATACTGATAGTCTACATTATGCATAAATACCTGATCTATTACATTGTACAGAAACATTGACATTTATATATATATATATATATATATATATATATATATATATATATATATATATATATATATATATATATATATATATATATATAATATATATATATATATATATATATATATATATATATATATCCAATTTATAATCGCCATTTTTGCCCTTGCTATTTTCTCATCTAATTATTATATATTTCTTTCCATTTTCTTCTCATTTTTATTAAACTTCTATAAGTCAGAGAATTTTGGATAACTTTATACGCAGTCAAATGAATGATAAGCAAATATATATTTGTATTATATAGGTATGATGTACAATAATAATAATAAAGCAGGAGGAGTTATAAAAGACGTAATAACACGAAATGTAAAGAATGCTGACCAAGAAAGAAAAGAGGAGTGCCACATTTATTACAAAATGAAGAACAGGAACACCTCCTTTAAGGGGGGTTTACACGGTCAAACGGTTCGTCTAACGCAGTTCGACAGACAAGTGTTTGAAGTGATGTTCGAACGTGTGAACGGGGTATTTGGTTGTCGAACACGTTCCGTGTTCGACAACCTAATACCCTGTTCACACGTTCGAACATCACTTCAAACACTTGTCTGTCAAACGGTTCGTCAAACGTGGTTCGACAGACAAGTGTTTGAAGCGATGTTCGAACGTGCGAATGGGGTATTTGGTTGTCAAACACGTCCGTGTTCGACAACCAAATACCCCGTTCACACGTTCGAACACGTTCCGTGTCCGACAACCAAATACCCCGTTCACACGTTCGAACATCACTTCAAACACTTGTCTGTCGAACCGCGTTCGACGAACCGTTTGACCGTGTAAACCCCCCTTTAAAGAAACATTCCACGTCCTGTAAGAAGGTCATGTTGTTTACCAATATACATGCCACCAATGAAGATTGTAGTCTTCGATCGCCACATACCAGAATGGCAACAACTAAACTGACAAGAAAATTAACCTGCCATATGCAAAGACGTGCACTTCGTCACCAAATAATCAACAAACAACACACCTCTATTACTCGCGAAATGTTTGAGGGTTATGTAAAAATAATACGTAAAGAATGCATCTCAGCACCAGTAAATTCTGGAAGCTCTATATACAAATAAATTGGGTCCCATAAACATGCTAGCACCAGACTCTATAACACTGCCTACATTAAAAGTAACAAAACAATAATGCAGTAAGAATTTTTTAAGTCTCTCAGGCAAAAAATTCCTAACCCTTGACAATAATGAGACTAAACTAATTCTGGTGAATATAAAGCAAAGGTGAATTTGGGCACAATATAAATAAACTCCATCAATTACAATATCAACTCTCATTTTGAGAATTAATAAAGCTGTTCGATACGTCATGGATCCAAAATTCTCTGATGTGCTAAATATGCTTAATATTAAAGAGAAGAATTTAGAAAGATATGAAGAAATACGAACGACGAAAATCGCAGACGCAAATACAGCAGTCATATTGCACGTATATTCGAAGGAAAATGTATTGTCGAAGTACATCAATATATATATATATATATATATATATATATATATATATATATATATATATATATATATATATATATATATATATGTATGTATGTATGGATGGATGGATGGAT